>WEKY01009475.1:416064-464986 GCA_013390045.1 Picathartes gymnocephalus | reverse complement strand
TGGGCTCAGGGGGTGCGGGTGGCGGGGCAGGGTGCGGAGAGGGGGAGAGCTGCCACCTGTGAGTGCCCCGCTCGCAGCCCCGCGGCGGCGGGAGCAGCTCCCCGGGACCTGGGCAGCGCGCCCGTGGCGGAGCCGGCGACCGGAGCTGGGCGCAGGGGCGGCGAGTCGGGTCGGTGCCGTGCGGCTCGGTGCGGATCGGGTCGGGTCAGTGCCGTGCGGATCGGGTCAGTGCGGGTCGGGTCGGGTCCGGTCAGTGCCGTGCGGATCGGGTCGGGTCTGCCCGGGGCACGGCAGCCCCCCGAGCGCGGCGCTGCGGGGCCGTGCGGGACGGGTCGGCAGCAGGGAGTGCGGAGCGGGGAGAAGCGCTCCGGTCCCAGGGCTGCGGGGTAACGGGGGAAGAGGGAGAGGCGGAACGCGCGCCTCTGCCGCGGCTTGTTTCTCCACATGCTTGTTTGTTCGAGTAAAGGGTTTTACGGAGAATTCACTGAGAAAAAGGGATCGCGTTTATAAAAACACCACCCAACTCGTTCGGCAGCCGAAAGGGCTGTGTGAAGGAATCCTGATGAATGAGCACAGCGCTGAGGGAGTTGTTGGCTTGTGGGCAGCGATCGCCTCAGCTATTCGTTTATGCCTGTTTTTTTTTTTTTTCCGAGACAACTTTGGAGGCGAGGAAGCGACTAACAAAGCACAAGTTTAAGACAATAATGCTTTTGCTTGCAGCCGGGCCGAACTGAACACTGAAATCCTGCATTTCCCATCAGGTAGCAAATACCACACATACGATTACTTTTAGAGAATGAAAGAACCTACTTTGCTCTGTAAATGAGGACTATGTTTCACTCTGAGCAAGGGGTGTGAGTATTTTCCATCTGCCAAATGAACATACCGCAAAAATTTTCTTTTCATCTGGGACAGAGCCATGTTTGTGCATCTCTGAATATGGCTACAGTCGTGGAGGGGAGTTGGGTTAGCCTGGATGTAGCTTTAACCCCTCCAGCCACAATAAGCAATACACAGAGAGAAATTTATTTCCATTAGTCTTTCCTGACTGAGATCTGTACTGCAGCTGTACAGTCAGTACAGCAATGAAGCCCCTCGGCTGTAGATTCACATCTGACTGAAGGACCCAGAGGTGGTGTTCACACCTGTCCTGTAGTCTGTCTCACGGCACAGTGCCTCCTTATGAGTAGCCTGTAAAGGAAGGTGAAGTGGGGAAATTCTGCCTACGCACAACCAGGCTCAAGCCAGTGTTTTCCTTTTCTTAGTTTTAATGAGCAACAAATTTTTTGCCCAGAAAAGGATCCAGCTCACAGCTCAGGATTTTGGTAATTAATACGCCATTTAAAAAACATGTTTTCAGAGTAAACATTATGATTACAAAGAGAAAACAAGCAAACAGGGAATGACTTGACCTGGTTTTGTCACTTTCCCGTTCTAGCCTGACAGTTTGTCAGTCAGGTGGAATTTCCTCCGTCTTTGGTACATTACTTTAGCAGAAGAAATAATGCACAAATATAGTTACTACTTTCCCTCCCTTCTCACAGTGATCTCTTCGTATTAAGCAACAGGCTTTTGTGTAGATCAGGTACCAACCCCAGAGTGTCCCAGGCTGAAATTGCTCCTTCTGTCTCATTTCTGAAATTAGGGCCCCTGTGTTTTAGCCCATTTAACCATTTCTGTTTTGGAGAGGTTGGTCAGAGAAGCCTTCATCGTATGTCATTCAAGGCAGGAAGAGCTCTACCAGGACTTCAAGGAGACCAGTATCTGCCTCAGCAACAGCCCTTCCCTTTGCTTCTTAAACATGTACATTCTCTGGGAAATTCTGTAAACTAATCAGTTTCCTGAATTTTCAGCCTTCAAGGGAAGACTTTATTGCAAACCCCAGGAAAGCTGCCAACCAATACATCCACCTAGAATGAAGTAGGCTGATTGATACCTCAGCCTTCTCAGAGAGAAGGATAATCCCCTTCTCTCATCAGCATGCGTTGACTGATCCCACCGTAGTGTTTTACCCCATAGTGTTCATGTCCCCATGGGACTAGGAGAAAATAGTCCAAGTGCAGCCCCTCCATAGAGACCACTGCAGCTTGTGTAAGATGTAGCCTGAATTTTCAGCTGAGTTCAGTCTCTGACATGCGCATGCATAAACTGCCTCTGTGCAAATACTTAGTAGACCTCTAGATCCAGAAGGTGAATGTTAATTGGTTGGCAGGAAGACTCACAGTCTTGTTAATGCATGTCTGCTTTCAGTGTTAATGACTCATTAAAAAAAAAGCACACAAAATTTTTGATTTTGTAGTGATTTCTTTATTTTTAGCTGTCTGTTGTCCTCACCCTCTGTCTTCCCTATTCTTACTGTGGTAGGACACAGTGTTCTCTTATCCTCCATCTTGGGCTAGGGCAACTTCCCATAGTTGGAAATTCAATTAAGGTCAGAGTTTTAATTCATGGACAAAACCAGCTGCATCTCTGGTGTTAAGTTGTGATATTGTGACACCTGTGGTTGTGCTGTTAATTGCCAAGAAGGAATATTAATAGCCACTTCATTGTCTTTGTTATCTTAGGAGTCTCTGGTGGGTTCCTGTTTGCTTGTTTTTTAAAAATCTTACCATTTTTGCTTCATTTGCCTTACGAAATTCTCTGCTAAATGCTCAATATTGTATCATGTTATAACACTGATAGCACTAATTTCCCCAAAGTTACAAGGAGATAACTAATTTGTTTTTTAAGTAAATACTGTTCTATCTGACTGCACCTAACCTCTTACCCTACTCTGTTACCTAGAAATGAGAAACCTCTTACCCTACTCTGTTACCTAGTATTCTTTCATGGTGCCAGAAAGACATCAAACATTTTGCAACCCATTTCCCATGACATTTCCATCTGAGAATCATATACTCTGTGTTGATGCTCTAAGATGTTTTTTCCCTACTCTCCTGCTTGAATTCAGAACTATCCAAAAATACCTAGGGAATAGTAGAAAGAAGCACAGGAAGCCAATTTTAATCTGTTGCTGATTTCCACGGGTGCTCCAAGGTGAGGGACAATTGTGGCGTGAAATATTAGGGATGAGAGAATCATCATCTTCCAGAGCAGATCCCAGAAACAAAACCATTTCTTTCTAAAAGCCTTTCGTAAGGGTTGCTCTGAGTTAAAAAGACAATATAGTTATTTGTAAGGTGCTGGCTTCGTAAGGCTGTGGGAAATTAAAGCCTTTGCACAATCACTCTGCTCAATACAGGCGTTTCTGATCCCAAAAGCAAGTTCTGAGATGAGAGAGTATTTGCACAGCAAGGACCAGAAGAGATGCCTCCAAAACATTTAACATCTTGTTGGGGCTTATCTCTAATTTTGATGGGGTGTTTTCTTAATGAGTTCCTCTCACATCAATTAGCTGCCGAATCTGATGTTAAAAAAATTAAATCCAAACTTTTTCTTGGCACACAGTTTCAGGCGGGGTCTGTGGAGATTTCCACGATATCGAGGTCTACCAGCATTCAGAGGAGCTGGCTTAGTCATTCTTCCCATCTGCTCTACTTCTTCCTCCCTCCGCTGCTCTACACATGCTTCCTGGCTGTCTGGTCCCCTTCCCTATCTCCAAGCATCCTGTCTGGCTGCCCCCCCTCCTCTCCTGCCATACCTATCCCTTGTGGCATCTTCCATGAGGAAGCTCAGGTAGTTTAGTGCTGAGATCAAAGAGCTGCAATAAATGAGCTGCTTTAAAGCAGTCAGGAGAAAAGAAAAAGCAAAAGGAAGAATTCACCAAGGAAGCACCCATAGCAAGCAGCATTGCAAATATAATTTGAAAATGCTTTGAGTTGAATCACCCCCAAATCATGAGATTGCTTTAAAAATTATGATAGCGAAACACAGGCACGTTGTAGTTATTTTTACTTCTTCTTTGACCATTTATGAATCTAGCTTTAGCTGCTTTTTGCCAAGAGGGCCAGTAGGAACTTGGACAGCTACAGCAAACTGGAAGTTGAGGTTTGTATGTAGCCACAGTGCTCCAGGATCTGGGGATGTAAGAACAGTGGCTCCCCAATGGCTCATTGTGCAACACCAGGAGTCGAGTAGGCTGAGTTAGAGTCACCTGCTAGCACTGGCCCTTTGCAAGGCTGTGTTTTGTAGTGTTGGGAGTCCACAGATGAATGTCTGAGAAATTCCTCAGGGTGGTATTTACCCCAGTAGCTTCTTTGGAGCAGGAACAGTAAAAACTGCAGCTCGCCACAAAGTTAGCGGTGAGAGGCAGCACAATCTGGAAATAGCAGCCTCCTACCCCTTTTCGCTCTCCCAAACTACGTGCTGTGTCTCATGCTGAAATGCCTCAGCTCCTCCACTTTGAGAGTGGTTTCATCTCGCTGCTTCCTGAGAGAGATCGACAACTTCTGTGGAGCACACGCTGCCGAGGAGAGGAAGGCAGCTTTGGCCTGCGGAGAGCAGAACTCAAGTACTGCGTGGGTGGCCGAAGACAAGAGCTTCTGAAACGAGGGAACAGAACAGATCTCTAATCTCCAGACTCTGACACATATCGCACTTTTCTCAGTTGCTTAGGAAAGAGATTTGCATCCAAAAAGAAGTGGGAGGTTTAAATCGGAGTTCATACATTTGTCTTGTGCAGTCCATGCGGTGATTTACATTTTGCTAGTCCGCTGGAATTCACAACCCTTCATAAAGTGCATCCATTACAAACGTGCAACCAGGGGAAACAAAGATCCTGTCCAAGTTCCTACCCGCTGTGTACAAAAACTGAGCTCAGTTGCAGTCAGGGAAACTGGAGGCTGTGGGGTGTTGCTGAGGTAAGTGCTTATTCTGGGTTGTGCTGAGATGCTGAATTTACTGTCCCACCCTCGGTAGAGTACTGGGCATGGTCCTGCCTGTGGATGGCCCAGGCCTCCTGTGTGGCTCTCAGCCATAGTTCCGTCCTCCTAAGAGTAACAGCAGACTGAGATATGGAGGAGTTGGATCCACAGAAACACCTGGCCATGGAAAATGCCAACTGTCATTCCTTGCAGGGACATGCACCTTCTTGTACTATGTGAGCAGCCCCCATGGCTTCATCCACCACCACAACTGTAGCTCTGGCACAGATTGCCCAGTCCTCCACCCTGGCTGAAGTTACAGCCTGCTCTGCTGCAGAAGAGTGGCCTGAATAAGGCACCCTTTCTTCTTCTGGGTGGAAAAACCTCCTTTGACCTGTTTGTTTATTGGGACTGAGCAGGGTTTCCTGTGACCCATCGAAATTTTCCACTCAACAAAACGCAAGCTACAGACCATTGCTTCTCCCACCTAATGCCATTCTTATGCACGCCCTGTCCCAATTTTCCTTGTAATCAATAGCAGGAGTTTCTTTTTGTAGCACACACAAAGGCTCGAGTCCTTGAATGAAGAAAAGTTGCATTTATCCAGGGCCTGTGGTGGGGTGAGGCGGGAGGTGGGGCCCGGATGCCCAGGGCTGAACTCCTGGTTGTTTTGCAGCAGTGTCTGAATCAGTGGGAGTTGTGTGTGTGCTGTGATTGCACCCAGAGCTCTGTCCTTGCCGTGCTCCTGTGCAGGAGGCTGAGCCTGCAGAGCCACGTGGGGGGCGTCTGTCCAGCACAATTTAAGTACAGGGCTGAAAAAGCCCTTGGGATTGATCCATTGAAATAAGGAGGGGACGGCTCCCGTCTCTGCCATGCCAGAAAAAGGATGGATTTGCAAGTGTAGCAGTGGTTCAAGGCCAATTTTTGCCTCGAGTGCTCAGTGGGAAATGATTACTTTGGGAAGCCTGGGAAGGGAAGAGGGTGTCCTGCAGTCCCTGCTAATCTAACAGCAGCCCTGGCATCCTGAGGTCAGGTCTCTACTACCCAGTTGTCTCCAGCACTGAGGAAGCTCAGGGAGAAGGGGTGATGTTTCCAGAGTAGGAGGGCTCTCTAAATAGAAGTGCCCCAATTTTGGAGACGCTGCTGCCTGTGAGGGAAAAGCCTGGGGCTGGGAGCCTCTGAAATGTGCTCCTTTATCAAGTGGGCTGCTAGAATAGCAGCCTGTGGCCAGTTCCTGTTTCTGTTTTGCCCAATAAAGCACACTTGCTTTAAAAACATCTACTTTGCAATTCACAGTGGATTTATCCCAAGGAGAGGCCTCTGGCCTCAGGGAGAGCAAACTCAGGAGAGACAGCCAGGCTGGGCTTCCCATATACCCCAGCTGACCAGAGCTGCTGCCCAACATCCCTCTTCTGCTCTGGTGCCAGTTGCTCTCCCGTGGGTGGTACAGGCTGTGTCCTCAGGTTGTAGAAGCTCCAAAAATGCAATTTGTTCCAGATGCTTTCCAAAGTGGGAGAAGAGAGCACCTTTTAGTCCCTGGGCTTGTGACCCATGCCACCAGCACAGGTGGAAATTCATCCCCTTGTGTGAGCTGGGGGCCCTTGGTTTGGGTGAAGGGGCCACCACTGATGCATTCCTTGGTCTCACTAGTGTTAACTTGGGAAATCTTAGAATTTCTATGCTTGATGCTATGGCTCCTGAAGAGGCAAGACATGACCAGCTCATTGAAGTAATCCCTAAATTAACTGTTCTTTGCTGGTAGGTATAGCCAGGCTCTGCAAGCCCAGGGGAGGGGTGGCCAGGCAGTACCACTGGTCTCTGAGATTTGACTTGGTCACTATTAATGACAGTACAGCTGTGTTGGTGCTCCTGCAGCCAGAGAAGCAGCTGGTTAACAAGCCGAGGCAAAGGAGGGCAAGTTATTTTGGCAGCAGAAGATGGGCGGGTTGGATGAGGGTGCACTGAGCTAATGGGCTCCAGGCTGGAAAGCAGCAAAGGTGGGTAAAAGTAAGGGACAAGAAGAGATAACCAGAGGAGGCTTTACATGGGTAATTTCCTGATGGTTTCCATTAAAAGCCCTTTGCATGGTCTCAGTAGCTGTGCCTTGTTTTTACAAGATTAAGCAGTATCACAGAATGAAGGGGTTCAGTTTATGTTTCCTCTGTTGTCAGCCAAAGAAGGTAACCACATCTATTGGATAGGTAAAGTTTTCTCTTCAGAGAGTAAATGCATTCCTAGTAGTTCTGTTCACTGGAAACACTGAACTTTACAACAGTCTTGACTGGGAAGAATTTTTTCTGGTTTTAAATATGGCTGTGCTACTGGGAGAAGGGAGATTTTCCTTGCTGCAGTCCTGAAGTGAATTTCTTCTTTATTACAGTTTCAAGTAGCTGAGCACCAGGGGCTGACATCCCCTGTCCAACACTGCATGCACCATAGGACAGAGTTGCCCAAAACACCACAGAGGGGATTGGGCTTGGGTCAGCTAAATCCAGAAGTCCTTTGCTGAGACTGGAAAGCAATGGATGTGGATTTAATTAATTCAGTACTGCATGGATCCTTGCATACCACTAACCAGTCATCTGAAGATAACTCTAAATAGCAAGTGGCCTGGCTTGGATTCCAGCCAGTGACCATGTGGTGCCTGGTTCCTTATCTCTTACGCTCTCTTGTCTCTCATTGACGGGTGACTCAGCGTAATAATTGTTCTTATTACATCCAGTCTTTTATGAAGGAGACAAGTTCAAGCTGAATTTTCGTAGGTTTAATAACAGCAGCTTTGTAATAGGTAGGGGGATAAAAATCTTCTTCCCGGAGCATTGGATAGCATGGTATCAGATGCTCCCTTGTTTTTATAAGAGACAAGCACTGAGTGTAGTCATGAATTTTTAAGGGACAAAACATTAGCCTCTATGAAATTGGTTTGGTCATTGGTTAGGAAGGAAAATTGCCAGACAAGAATTAAACCTTCTGAATTGAATCGTGGGGATAGAGAAGTGATTTCCTGCTTCCCTAATTTTCAATAAGCATGGCCTGTGGCACGAGAAGAAACTCCAGAATATAATGCAGTTTTTCCTCTGTCACTGTTTTTGAATAAAATCAGTGTGCAGTTAATCCAGTGTTATAAATCTCAGTAGGAAGGCTTCCAGAGCAGGTAGATTTGTTTAATCATTTGGGCTGGAATCCAAACCACTGGAGGATATGAAATATATATACTAGTGCCATTCACTTCACTGAAAACACCTTTTTCCCATCCAAGGAAATAGCTGTGGCTGGCATGAATATATATTTGGAAAGCTGTAGGGCTAAACAAATTTCTCAGAAAATCATCTCTGGCCTAGATACTGACTATATTTACGCACTGTAACTCCTGAGGCTCATCAGCCAAGGCTTTTTGACGGAGAAGTCATCAGAAATCAGTGATTCACACTTTGAAATGGTGGGATCACCTCTGCTCAGCAGGCTCCTTGTCTTGATACCAGTCAACGTATTACCTTCAAACTGGAGTAGATCTTTCAAAAAATCACTTCCCCTGTGACTTCCAAAAGAACTGTGCAGTAATGCAAGGTTAACGGATCCTTCTTCGAGCATATGTTGTCTTGCGTCTTGATCAGTAGAACTGTGTCTCACTAACCAAACTGATCCTGCCAAATTAGGGAATACAAGTTTTATTTTCCAGTTTTCCAACTATAAATACAATTTCTGTATGGGAGGATTTCAGAGTGTCCCAGTTTCAGCAGTTTTTGTGTAACTCACACTAAGGAATAAGGTTTAGCATCACAAAGAGTCGGACTTCGAGGTGTTTCAGCTGAGAGCTTTAGGTGGCTTTGGTACATTAATAGCCTGAGTAATTCACAAGGTGCTCTATGAGCTTTGTCCTTAGCCAGATCAAATCCCATCTCGCCCAAAAAATGATACAGATCTTCACAGTGGGAGTTTCTGCAGCAAGCTTTCGGCAGAACTCTTTCACACCAGTGCCTGCCAGCGCTGTCCCTTTGGTCACAAGCTCTGACTCTGCTGTATTGTCTCTTCCAGGCACTTCTAGGATTTGACTGAGTTTGCACGACACTTCATCAGCGACGCAGACGCCTGCAGCAAGGACAGTTTTTGGAAGTGACACTCGTTGATGTGATTGAAGGTAACGTGCTTTCTTCTGTCATTGCCCTTGCTGCTTATCCTCACAGAGCCTCATGCTCTGGGCCAGAGCCCCCTTCACTGCCTGTCCTGGCTGGGGAGGTGAGAGCAGGATCAGGTCTCAGTTCAGTGCATGTCTGAGAATCCCCCAGACTGATCCTTGCTTCAGGTAATTACCAGGGCTCAGCTTGTCCCATAAAACGTGTTTGTGCCCCTGTCCTTAAGAAAATATTGCCTTGCATTACACGACTGGCTTATTTTCCATAAGTGCTGCCCATTTTTGAGTCCTGAAGCTGGTCTTCATTTAGAGACTGTTTTTCCCCCATGAATTTCACAGGTCAGTTTTGCCCTCTGTTCAAAACCTGAAATAAAAATGTGTGCATTGTTTCTGAGGCCTTTCCCATGGGAGGTGATTTAGCACTTGTCAGGCTATATATTGCTCTGTATGTTACTGACCTTGTTAATGCCATCACACGCTGCAGAAAGTGATCTGTGCTTTTGCTCCATGCCTCTGGAAAAAAATCAGCATAGTGTGGTCCTGCGAACGTAGCACTTCAGCACTGCATTTAAGATAATCTTCTCTAAATGTAGTTTTCTCACAGAAATGCAATAAGAGATTTTGTTTCCTTCCCCCCCCCCGCACCCCCAAATTAATATATTTGTGCTTAATTAAACCTAGGGGAAGTAATGTATCTCTTAATTCACTGACATGAGAATTTTAAGGTTCAGAGTAGATGACTCATCTACCAGAACAGAATTTATTCTTTGTTTGTAAATGCTATTTATTGTCTTGTTTTGCATCACTATGGCTACTGTATGTCATTGGTGATACCAGCATCTACCGTACATAAAACGAATGCAAGACTGAAGAGCTGTAGTTCTTATAATTGTTTTTATTAGCCACTTTTCTGTTGTATGTCTGTCAGTACATCTCATGTAAAAGCAACACTAAAAGTGGCTTAATATTTTCCATCAGCACTGGCTGAAAAGCAAAAAGTTGTCCTGTGCATAAATTTTATCACAGTTTAAAAAGCCCTAAGCAGCACCCCCAAGCCCCTTGTTCAGATTATATGGTTTTATAAACAACTCAGTGATGTCCTACAGGTGATTTTGAAGTTTCAGTGAACTGGTTTGCAGTGAAATTCTCAATTATTTTACATCTAGTTATTTTTTGTGTTAAAGACCTAGTTAAGCTTGTTAGAAACATCACTGCTTTCATAGCCCGTATAGATTCTTCTGCTTTCCTTCACTCTTTTGAAGTGGAGACTGGGAATAATTAATCTATTCCAGTTAAAGCCTAATTATTTTGCCAATTGCATGGCCCCATGTTCTATTCTGAAACACATCAAGTACAATCACTTCTGCCATCCTATTCAATCAAAGCCTTAAGTTGCACAGATTTTCTGAAATGGCCTGGGCTTCAACAGCTTGGGAGCTGATTCACGGAGGCATCTGCTGTAACACTGGCAGGACTGTCACCATTTTTCTAGCCCGAATCATTTGTCTTTGTCATTTACAAATAATCTGCAGGGTATAATATGGTCTTAGGGAAGCACGGAGCCCATTATTGCTCAATAATAGAATTTCGTGAGGTCTTAACATCTTTGAGCTCATATGACATATTTGACAGTGCATGTGTGGATGTATATCTCTAATTTCTCATGTAACAAGGACAGAGAAATATTTAAACATTTGCAACGTATTGAACAGCTGCTAAAATAAACCAGGCAGCTATAAGTGAGTGCAGGAGTCTGCTGCTGGCTAGCAGGGACCAACCCCCAGGACACACAGCTCTGGGGCACGGCTTATCTGTGGTTGCCAAGACGAAGACATCATAAATACTGGCCCCACACAAAGCCTCCAAGATTATTTCCATCTAGACACACACTTGCTCATTTCCTTTTCCCTGCAGTCCAGGACAGCCGGGCATGGGGTGCTGAACCCCAAAAAGGATGCCAGAAGAAAGGTGTTCATCTTGGGCATGCTCAGAGTGGTGACCCAGTGCTCCTCCAGGGTCACAGCTGGGTCTGGCTGACAGAGGGTGTGAAAGCCCTGCAGAACAGCTCTTCCCAAAGAGTTGGACTGGGAGAGCGTGGTCCTGCTCTTGCCCAGTGTGGGCATTCCCAGAGGGGCAGCAGAAGGGGGGCTGAAAAGGGTCCCTCTGGGAACAAGGAAGAGACTGGGACCAGAGTGGGGAAAAAAGGTGAGAATGAAATGAGCGCCAGGGGTGACCAGAGGGAGGAGATATCAGAGTGAGTGCTACTTTCCTTTTGGTCCAAGGGCACATCTCTGTTCTTTTAAGTGCTGTCTCAGGTGGCAGGAACAGCTGGCAGAGCAGGGACCACAGTTACCACTGTTGGGACAGGTCTCCCATTTCCAGGTCACTGCTCCCTCAGTGCTGTTGTCCACAGGTGCACAGTGGTATGGCCTTCTGGATGCTGCAGGAATAAAAACGTGTGTCCAGAAAATCATATATTTTACTGATTAGGTGGTTTGTGCTGTCCCTGGGGAGTGGTGCAGGTCTGAGCCAGGGCTGGGAGCTCAAAACACTCTTCCTAGCAGGCAGAATCTGTCCCTCTTCTACTGTGCCATGGCTCTGGGAGGATTAGGCTGTATAAGCTGCAGGGTGCTCAGATCAGGGGTTTGGTTCAGCCGTTTGCTGGGTTTCAGAGCCTGGTTCTGCTCTCCTGTTCTGTGCATATCCCAGGGAGTGTGTGAATTAATCCGTGTTGGTTGGGTCCAAGGCTGACCCTTCAGGGCTTTTCCCTAAGCTGATGAATGCCTACGGGCTTGGGTCCTGGTCCACAGCTGGGCTCAAGTGTCCCATGGTTCTGCCATGCTTTTTTTTAAATGTGATGCAGTGGGAGTGAGTGTCTCTGCACTATCATGCTGCTCTGTGCTACAGCTAATTAAACTCATTGTGAAGGGTTTCGTAGTAATTGCAGATATTGTAAAATTTAGTTCTGTGGGGTAATTGGTAACGTAAGCCTGAAACAAGTTATCCTTAAGATGTTTTAGTTGGCATTTCTCAGTAGGTGCAGCCTTTACAAAGAAGGCTTTTGTGTGTGCAGCAGGACCAGAATTAATGGCAGCATTTAGTCATGCCTAAAGGAGTGTTTGCTGTGGCAGGTGGCAGGGCAGCCTAATGGATGATGCCTACGTTCTGCGTGCTGCAGGAGGCTCCAGCAGCCACTAACTGCGCTGCCTGATGAATGCCAGCTAAAAAGAGTGAAAGCCCCATGCCAAATCTCTCCAGGGCTGATGTATTAACATTTTAAATGAACATGGCCCCTTCAGCTCAGAGTGGGTCAGGCTCTCTTTGCTCCTACACGCTTAATATGCATTCTGGAGATTTCAGGCATCCTCAGATTTTTCAGTGGAATGCTGTATCTATAAATGGCAAATGTGAGGAAAATCCCAGCGCCTTAGAGATGTGCAGCTGCCCGGCCACGGGCTGGGCTGAGCTCTGCAGTGAGGGCTGCAGCCGGCTCCTTCTCTCTGCTCTGGAATGCTGCAATGCCCGGCAGAACCAGGTGAGCTCCGGGGCCAGCACTGCGGTGCCTGGGATGCCAAATGGCACAGGGTGATGCTTAATGGGCACATAAGCACCTTAGGTTCCTAAGTCCCTGATTTAAATGAGGTTTAGGTGGCAAACAGTCCCGGATGCATTTGAAAGTCCCACTCAACACCTCTCCGAACACTCAGGCAAGTAAAGACTACTGAAAATCTGGTCCTTAGACACCAATACAGCTGGTGTGTCTGGAATTAACAGCTTAAAAAGAAGTGCTGGCTCATGACTAAATGGAAGAGACATCTGGAAGAGCAAATATTGATGACATTACAAAGAATCAGAATAAGAATTTAAATCAAGGCTGATATTTCCACCAGTAACATTTTTTGGTCAACAGATGCAATTTCTGAGCTCATATATCAGTAATAAACTGATTGCTGATAACATTGGAGGACTGACCAGTTTCCAGCTGATGACTCTGGGACTCTGTGGGGGTCCTCTCTGCTGTTCCAGGAGCAGCTGGGGTCGATGCCCTGCTCAGCATCACAACATGCAGCAGTAACAGTTGGCTTGGAGGCCAAGGAAATATTTTTGGGACTGTTTAGGAAGGACGGTGTAACACAATTATTTTAACCAATACAAAAAACCAGTACCTTTTGTTAAATTAGCTGTGGGAGCAAAGCTCAGAGCTGAGGTGTCCCATTCTGTTTTAATATTCACAGCATGACAGAGGTGATGAACACCCGAGAGCCAGTGATGGAGGAATTTGCGCTCAGCCAGACCCCTGAGGAGGAAGGAGGCCCTTCAAGCCAGGTAACTTCAGCAGAACTCAGGAAAAGTGTCCTGAGTTGCTTATCAAAAGCGATTTAATGGAACCAATAACTGTCCTTAGGGTAGATGTTGAATTGCAGCATGCTGCTACCAGAAGAACAAGCCCTGAAATATGTGTTTGATCCTACTTAGGTTCTATTATTAAAAGTTAAGAATTTGGCTGAAGTGTTCTGTGGGGTGCCTGGTCTGCAGGGCGCAGTGACAGCAATGCCCAGATCCCGCAGGGATGCAGGCACAGAGGCTGTTTGTCACCAGGAGTTCAGATCTGAGCCACTACTGTGCCATGAAGACATCCAGCCATACTGTGCCAAGCTTTTATCCAGCCACCCTTGAAATGAACTGAGTTTCCTTAGGCTCAGAGGGAGCTCCCTTTTTAGAACATTTGATTTGAGACTATTTGAAACGATTGGGTAAATCACAGAAGTGGCTGTGGCATCATAGCAGCACCACTGGTCAGGGCCATTTGCTGGCAGGTGCAAGAGCGTTTTCTGTCGCCAGGCAGTTCCACACACCCACTCAAACACCCACCCGTGGTGCTCATTGCAGCAGGAGGGATCACGATGTCCCAAGCGCCCCTTGTGGCAGCCCCCACATCGCAGTTTGTACTCTGTGGTTGTGCTCGTGACTCTGTGTCACCGCCAGGGACAAACCGTGTAATGTGTCCTGGTGGACCTGAGCTGCCTCTCAACACAATGTGTAATGCTGGAGGCAGACTCAGGGCTGCTCTAGGAACAGCCGCTTGCAGGTGGAAAGCATTTGGAAGCCAGGCAAGTCAGGACAGAAATTTTGCGGATTGCTTTTGGATCACTTGTGCTTGTAAGGAAAGGCTTTGTGCCTTTAAAGAGCGTACCATGGGCTTTCCCATGGCTCAGAGACTGCACAGGATGGATACTGCTCACTCAAGGAGCACATTTTCAATATTCTTGTTCTTCTTCCTCACCAAGTTCCAGGATTTCAGTGTTGTATTAGTCTATGCTGCCCAAACTCTGTCCCAGCCCTGATTTCATGTGTGTATTTAGGGCTGTTCTATGGTGTCTCTGATCATATGCTCCAGAGTTTTTCCCCCAGCTCCTTCACCTTTTTCCTCTGGGAGAAGGTGCTACAATCCACATTTTAGTGATAGCCACCTGAGGCAAAAAAAAAGAAAATCAAACAGAAATGAGATGTAGCACAAACTCAGTGACTCAATATGAAAACTAGGTTCCTTCCAGCAACTTCCAAGTGCTCTGTCCAGGAGACCAGTCCTTTTCTTCCTGCAGTCTCCTGCCCACTCATCACACGCTCCAGCTTCTGCAGAAAAACACAGCAAGGCCCAACAGGCAGCTCTGCTTCCTGCCAGTCCTGACTCATTCCTGGAGGGACATGGTAAATACTGGGCTCTGGTGGAAAAAAAAAAATTATGTGGTTCGTGTGAGAAATGACCATATGAGAATGACACAAACAGAAATAGTCACAGCTGAGGCCACACAGGTGCCTTTCCTAAATTTTCTTGCAGCTGTAATAATTGTCTCTCAGCCCATTTTTAGATCTCTCTGTGTCATTTCCTTGGGCTTCAGAAAGCAGATGAAAAAGGAGAATTTTTGTTGTATTGCATCGCCCATCCAGGGGTTGCCAGCAGGTTTGGGGATTGGGTGGCTGTCCTCTGCCACCCCAGCAGCCTGCACAAATCCAGGGAAGAGGTCACTGTCACCTGCCTGTGGAGCCATGGGAGAAAATACAGCAAATTGCCCACAATTTGATGGCTATTTTGTGCCAGCTGAGCCGTGAGGCTGAGGGAGCTGGGCTCCCCCGTGGGTCTGCAGAGGAGGGCAGTGCTGCTCAGGGTGTCTGTGGACCTGTCCTGCCCAAGGAGACCTTGTCTCATATTTGGTTTCCAAGTAGCAGGATTGTATTAGCCACTTCTTAAAAATGCCTCCCAGTCAAGACAGCTGCCATGGAAATGTCTTTCCAAATTATGAACCGCTCAGGAGAAGGCTGTGTAATGGGAAGTTGGGCGGCTCTTGTCTGATGGTCAGTGTGAGTTATAAACTGTGCGTACAGCTCAGGGTGGCATCAGAAAGGTTTGCCTTCAGTGATTCACTTGGTCTAATTGTACTGAAGGGGCTTTCTCACAAAAGAAATTTTTTCCTGATTGTGTCTCATAACACTAATATGCAACATTTCTCACCTTTTTATAGATTTGCAAAAAGTATTGAATCCCTGTGACACAACCATGGGGAGCAAGGGTGTGAGGATGAGGGTTATTGTCCTTCCCCATCTTCAGAAGTCAGATATGGGCAGCACAACAATGTTAAAAATGTGCTTTCTGCTTCCTAGGTGCACAGCCCTTCCCGAGGTCTTGCCTTGCCATGCCACCTCTGATGCCAAGTAGGACAACTAAACCCTCAGCTCTTAGGGAGTACAGCTGCTGAGATGAAGGAAGGTTGCAAAAGCCATGGAGCAAACACTTCCAGTGGGTTATGAGACCCCCAGACCCGTGCCAGTGTCCTGGGGGTTGTGCCCACCTTTATGGTGGTTAGGGAATATCCGTGTATTTCTGCCCGTGCTCATAGCAGGAGCTCTGCTGAGGCTGGCTCACATAACCAGCAGGGCTTGATCAAGCAGAGACCCTGATTCAGTGGTGAACGTGTTACAGATGTGTGGGGAGGCTCCCACCAGCCCACAGCAAACCTGTGCCAGAGTCTGAAGTTAAACTGGGAACATTCTTGCTCTCAAGTCCTGGTTCTGTTCCCTCACATGAACCTTGATTTTATTGTTAGAAATGAAAGGCAATGAAATAAAATAAAAATAAAACTCAGCTAGCACAGAGAGATTTGTAGCTTGCTAGTGCAGGCATATGGAAGTAGCAGGATCCAGGAGAGAAGGTTTCAGTGAAGCAACAACAGAGTTTCTTATGGTAATATCCTGGAGGAGCTGGAATGATTCTTTCTCCCAAAAAAAAAAAAAACCCAACAAAACAAAAAACAAACCAAAAACTAAAAGAAACCACCCCAAAACAAAACCAGAAAACCAACAACCAAAAAAAGATTCAAAACAAAGTACCCTGAGAGATTTAAGTGATCCAGCTATGTTGAAAACAGGAAAGCACTTTTAAGTGTTACAATATCCTTCACTAAAAAGCCCTAGTTCAGCCTCAAGCTCTAACCACTGCGTCGTGTTTGACCTGCAGCTTCAATGTGACAAATGAAAATAAATTCCTGGCACTATCCTCTGTGTAAAGATGTTCTTCAGGGCTACCTGTTTTGCATGAATGCCTCATAAAATACAGTGTTTCCCATTGCAGAAAATAGCTCTGCACAATGGTGGCTTCTTAATAAACTGTGACTGCAAGAAAACATGAATATCCTATCAGAGCAAAAGGACAGCAGCCAGAAGGGCTGCTGCAGCCATTTAGCTTAGCCTTACAGCAATGACTTCTGTGCCCCAAAAACCCACCAGAACTGAAACACAGGTGTTTGGCAGCATAACAGATTTTGTCTCCCAAGTCTCCATTTTCACTGCTCATGTCAGATCACACAAGTTAAGGCAATCATCTCCTCAACACACAGGTAAGCAAAGTGGGTTCTTTGCTCAGGAAGGGATAGCATGTGCAGGGGAGAGTGTGCTGAGACCTACAGCCCCTCTGCACCATGCTTGGCCAGCAAGGAGCTGGGCTCAGCTGCTTTTGAAATCCTCCCTGTGCAGGGCTGTTGTTCTGCACCAGTTGGAAGAGGATTTTTTATGGACATGTGAGCGCATGTCAAATGTAGGAAGGACATACTCTGCTTGCTCTGAATATACATACCTGTGCAAAGCTTGGATGTACATTCCCCAAATGTCTCTGCAGGCCTTCCCAGATTCACGTGAGAAGTACCCCAAGCTGTCCAAAAGACTGCCTTCGATTGTGGTGGAGCCCACCGAGTCCGGGGAGGTGGAGAGCGGGGAGCTGCGCTGGCCTCCTGAGGACCTCAAGTCAGCAGAGGACAAGGGTCTTCATGGTGACCAAAGAGTCTGTGTCCAGCAACAGCAGCAGCAGATGGATCTGGAAGGTCTGAATGAGTAATTTTCATCTTTGTTCCCCACAGAAAAATAGCTGTTGCAGGCTGTGCTGTGCACTGAAGTTAATAGTGAGCCAAACAACTGTAGGTACTTGAAGGTGCCCAAAAGATATCTGCACTGGAGGAGTCCTGTGGACTGGAAATTCTGTTGTAGCTTTTGAGCAATGGTGTTTTCATCTGCATCAGCCACTCACATGGCCAACAGGCAGGCAGTGCACTGCACGTTAGTGGGAACAGTAATCCTGGTCAATGGTGTGTATCTATCCCTGTCTCCTAGCCTGGAAGCAAAGTGTTTGACAGCTGTGTGTTTTCAAAGCATCCTGGTGTCTCAGGAGTGTGTTAGTGCAGCAGGAACTCACAAATATGTACCCCTGACTAGCAGTGTCACTGTGGAGTAAATATGGGTAAGACCTTGTCTAAGTGTAGCCTGCACAGGAAGTGCTCCAGTGGGAAACTGGTCTATTTATTTCTTTTTTTTCTCATCTCAGTGCTGTCCTTTTCCCTTATAGAGTGACCCAGTTTCCATTTCAGTGCACCAGTATTTGCCATGCAAACGCCCAGACACAGCAGCCAGGACAGGGTGCAAGATGCACCTTCCCTGACCCTCAAAGGAGTGATGACAAATGGTCTTGAAATGTAAAATCACCTGCTATTCCAGTTGGCATTTTCTGGGTGGTGACAACCACAGGGTTGGATCATTCAAGAAGAAATATGAGCCAAATCTATTTCCTGACTTCTGGGTTATACGTTGTGGTTTCTGTGTTGGTTTTGTGCCTTGATTTAGACTCATTATGTCTTCAGGCCTGACAGCTTAAGCATATTTCAGAGACCAGGTTGCCTTCCCATGACAGTTGCTGTCTGTTGGGATCACCTCATCCCACCAATATCTTACCTGAGGTCTCAGGTTCCCTGTAAAGTCAGACTGTGATGCACTCAGAATTCCCTGCTCCAGGTTTAACTACTGGTTTGCAAGCAGAGATTTCTTTTATCAGGTCTGATCACCCTAACAGATTAACTGCCAGGTAGAGCAGGGAATCAAACAAAGGCTGCACCTATACGGGGAAATAAGTACTGATGAGCTGTTTCTTTGCAGATACTTTAGCACACCCAGCTCAAGAAGTGGAAGACAGGACAGATACTCTGGAAAGCAGAACTGAAGAGAATGAGTAGGAGCTCCATGGCCTCAGAAGTGAAACTTCATTGTGAATGTTGTTGGAAAGCTAACACACTCTGAAGACATGTCAAAGTAATCTGTATTTAAATCTGCAAGGGTTTTATGTAGTTAATACTTGGTAAGACGTGTCTGGGCTTTAGAACTGTTCTTCTAACATTTTGATTTTCAGGCTGGAATTCAAATTATTTGTTTAATTTCCCCTTGGGAAACAATGGGATGTATTAGGAAATATAAGGCTGTCAAGGAAAAGATGCTCCTAATTTTAATTAGTGGATTTCATTGGTTTTATCTTTTTCAAGAAAGGCTGCTTTCAGGTATCAACAGCAGGACAAAGGGGTTGCGTTTCTACAGGAGGAATGTCTTAAATCTAAAAACTTTCTTTTTTTAGCCATTTAAAACTAGCACTGTGATATTATGGACAATAGATGTAATATAATGTCACCAGTTGGTTTTGTAACTTTTGTATAGAGACGCAAGGGCAAGGTTTGCCTCCAGGCTGCCGCCCTGGGGCAGCCCAGAGCAGCTCTCTCCCTTTGGCTAACCTGTGCATTTTTGGATGAACCAGCCTTTCCTTAGCTGCCTTTTCAGCAAGGCTGATGCCTTTTGGAAGCGCTTTCTCGCTGTACCTTAACGAGGCCATGAACTGGTCACTGGTGTTTGTGGAGTGTCTGTCTTGGGCTTGGTGGGGTGGACTGTGCTGTTTGTGCACTCTCCAGCCATAGCGTGGGGTGCACTTCTTGCCCTTAAAGCCAGTGAGATGGCTTCTGCTTCCCCCAGGGCTGTCTTTGTCCCACCTTGTTAATAGAGATCCTTGTGACATTACTTCTTTGGTATGTTTGGTGTATAACATAGGTGCAGGGGCACAGCTGCTCCTCCCTTGCCCTGAGCTGGGTGGTGGTAGGGGATAGGTAGCAGGAGCTCCATAGCACATCCCAAACCTGTCCTTCCTTTTGCCTGGCTCCAGGCTTCCCCTGAGCCACCTGCAGCAGGAGGAGAGCCGTGGTGGAAGGACAGACACCTGCCTCCCTCCTGCCCAAGTTGGCACTGCTGGCAGGAACACGTGTGCCAAGGGTGCCCTCCTTGCCTGCAGCACGGCCCCCTCAGCTGTGGTTGCACCCTCGCCTCCTGGAGCCCAGAGCTCATGGTGGGACAGGCTCTCTCCTGACACCTCTGCCCTCCAGTGGATTTTCCTTGGGAATTTGGGGGTCATTTTGACAGGAGTGAATCCCTTCCTGCACAGGGACCTCCCAGAGACTCCCTCCCACTGTCCCAGGAGAAGCACTGATCTCAGCCCAAAAAACCCATTGGATGGGCTGGTGGGGGTGGACACTGCCTGTACCCAGAGGGGTTTGACTGTTTGATGAGTGTCTTGTAAGCTGCAGAGCTGGCTTTCTCCATCTCTGCAGGGCTGGATGGGGTCTGTACTTCCAATTAATGTTGCATCCAGAAGAAGCTGCTTGCTGTAGGTAGAGCAAAATAACAGGATTTCTTCCAGCATTAACTCCTAAGTTGACTTGCAAGTGCTTTTTTTTCTCCAGTAATAATTTTCACTAACAACAACTTCTAATTGTGTGATGGTTGATAGAATTTACTGGCCAGATGTATTAATAAGTTTTTACCTTCTTAGCAACCAAATTTAATATATTTACTTACAAAGAATTCTGTGCAATGAATGTTTATTACAAAGGAAAGAGACTATTTTACTTCAAAGCAACATTAATTTATGTACGAAACGATAGCTCATTATTTGGGGTGTTTGGGATCTAGAACCCTTTTTATAAGCAGTGTAGTACAGTATAATGTGATATTTAAGTTAAACTTTGCTCTCTCAATCTATATAACAATCTGTTTTGCCTTCTCGATGTAGACTTTCTTGCCTACACTGTTAGAATTACTTTGTTGGGTGAGTGGGATTCTGGTCAGAGCACCGAATTTCACCAGAGTAACTGAAGGTTTCAAGAGCACCTCCTAAATCTGGCTGCTGTCCGTGTCACCCCCTTCACTGGTGACAGTTTTCTGGTAAAGCCAACAAAGCTGGAGCTTTGTGTTGGCACAGGAGCAGTGAGGTGAGGAGGTCCCCAGCTCGGACCCACCGTGGCAGGAGGAGAGCTGTGCTGGCGAGTCAGTCAGGCTGATGGGAGGTGCTCTTTAAATGCTGCTTTTGCATCGACTGTCAAGAAGTTTTGCAAAGCTGTGGGGAGAAAACAACAGCAGTGACGACATATTTTTAGCTGTGTGATTTCCTTCCAATCTGCATCTGCCCAGCTCTGTGGGGAATGACGTTAGATGTATCACTTAATTTGCTTTTTGCTTTATAAAAGGAAAAACAGTTGTTTGAAACACTTCCCCCAATTTTCTCTGCTCTCTATCTGCTTTCAGACACTCCCTCCCTTCCTGCTCTGGATGGCTCTTATCCTATTTCCACCTGAGGTCAATGGCACTTCCCTAAATATGTTTCCCAAAGAAACAACTAAATTCTACATATACCCTGAAAAAAACGCCACACAAGCACTGCTACTTTTTTTCTTCCTTGTACTTGTAAAGCTGCAGCTGGTATAGAAATCCCAGATTTCCTTCTTCCAGCATAATTACTCCTCTCTATCCTTTCCCCTCTTGTGCGCTGCTCCCCTGAAGTATTTTACCTGAAGAAAATGGTTGCTTCAAACTAAAGCTTTCTCCCAAAGCTGTGTGGCCTCAGTTTAACAACCGTGCAAAGCCAAACTCCTCCTCCCATTTTTATTTTTCTGACCATGGGCCAGAGGCCCTAAAACAGGAAAGCAAGATAGAGAGAAAATTGTTTTATACAAACAAGCCCTATTTATTCAACTTGCAGGTCTGTGAATGTCCACTTTGTCTGTGTGCAAGTGTTGTCTCTCTAATAAACTCAATAGTTGTTTTGTATTTTTTTCTGGATTAAAAGCTTTGTAGAAACTAAAAAGAAAAAAAAAGACATTCAGTCATATTTTTCTAGTCTAGCTTGTAGAATATTTCATGTAGTGCAGAAAGGAGGTTTTATGGAGTAAGACATTGTTGAATTTTGCTCTATTTCAGTTCTTTCTAATTTTGTAAAATGCCACCTGTACATAATACTCGACTAATGTATGTCCTGTAGATGTATTACAGCATTTAGCCTATTAAATGCCTATACTGAACTGATTGGAAGAAGCAGTGTATCCATAGTGTCTTTGTTTAAACATGGAAAGGGTTATAGGTGGTGGTGTGTCCTACCACTAATACAGGGAATGAAGCCCACTCTAGGGCTGCCTTTGCTCTATGGCATGCAAATCCTCACCCAGGCCCTCCAAACCACATGCTCCTGCACAGATAAATTCAGGTTTACATCAGTGACAGCTGCCGTAGCCATCTCTTTCCTTCAAGCCCTTCCGTGACCAGGCAGCTCAACACTCCCTGCCTCTGTTTTGGGATTTCCTCTCTGCCCTGCAGGTGCTACCAGCGAGCCCGTTGGCTCATCTTCATTCACCTTTCAATGCAATGCACATTTTTAACGTTTTCTGGAAAGGCAATTGTGGAGCCCAGCAGGAACTCACATTACTGGAAACCTACACCCTGTGCAAAGAGAGCAGGGTCATGTGGCAGAGAAGATGAGAGGCAGAGATAGTCTGCCAGAGAACAACCAATTTTTTCCCAAAACATCAAGTTGTCAAAAAGCAAAGGATCAGATAACTGGAGGGTGAAGCTGCATCTTACTTACCCAGCTCAAAGGAGCTGCTGCTCTCTGAGATGGGTAAATCAGTGTGGCAGAGGCATTGCTGGAGGTCAAAGCCAGTTCTCTGCCACCGCAGGGCTGTGCCTGCTGGGCAGTGGTGGCGTGGCAAGGGGAATTTGCTGTGTCCCAGGCTGGGGCAGTGAGCCAGCTTTGACGCTGCTTGCAAACCTGATGCTTGGTGTCACTCAGTCCTGGAGTTTCCATGCACCATGCATGGAAAATCTCATGTCCAGGCATACATTACTGTGAGGGTGGGATGGCAGAGGGACTGACATTGCTGTCTCCTCACTTCCCCAGGAGCTGTCCCTTCCATCTGGGGTTTTCCTGCATGGTGTTCAGCCACACAAGGATGCAACAGGTGGTACCTGATGGCTCCAGGAGTTGCAATTTCAACTGGTGCTGATTTTATGTTGCTGTGAGATCTGTGCAGAGTCCTGGCTGTTTTCTTTCCTTGAGTCTGAAGGCAGGAGGAGTTTATCTGTAGTTAATTAAATAGGGTGAGTGTGGGAATACCGTTGTCTTGCTTCTAACATTTGTATTTTAAACTTATGTCCACTGGATCCACAGGTTATTCCATTGACTTGAGACATTTTCATTTATTTTTAATCAGATATCTGCTTGGTATTTTCCTTTTAGATGTGCTCTGCTTGACACTCCTGTCTAAAGAAGCAAATAACATTTTCAGTGGAATTAGCTTTTATTTTAGTAAGAGACAAAAATGGACTTCTTAAACCATGTTAAACTGAAAAATGTAATGTCTAAACTAAATCAAGCCTAATTTGTGCTTTTAGCATCTTTTCTTTTTCTTTTTCTTTTTTTTTTTTTTTTTTAAATTCCAGTATATTTGTGAATCCTTTTTGGAAAAAGGTGATGCCTGACAGCCAAAGAGGGCCATGACTCCCATAACAAACAGCACATCCCTCACTTTGATGTTATAAAAGCTTATGTCATATGTACTGCTTCGACCACAAATTAGAGCAAGACACCCTTTTTCCCTCTGTCTTTTAAAACACATGGCTTTCATTTCAGTAACTCTCCATAGTTTAAATTCACTCAGTTCTGGAAATTTAGGATTTTAACAATTTTTTTGTTTTTCTCTCTTAAAAAAATGGAAAAAATAAATTAGAAACATTAAAAAGTTGCAATTTTCCTCTGAGAACACTGGTAAAATATTTTCCTTTATTTTCTCCAACATTTCTGCCATTAAGACCCCAAAAACTGCACATGTAACCTTAGCAGACCTCCCTCCCAGAGACCCTCCCTGAGCCCCATGGGCAGGAGTGGAGGAGCAGGGGTCTCCAGGGAGGCAGGGACATGGACCAGGGGCTCACACTCAGCTTTCAGACCCCAGACCTTACACCAGAAAGGACACGGATTGTTTCATCCTGCCTGAGGATTTGTGCCCACACACCAAAGAAAATCTGTTTAAAATGCCCACGACTGCAGTGAGTCCAGCCATTAAATGGATGTTTGCAATCAAGCCAGCATTCAGCTTCAGCGTGGCTCCTGGAGTGTGACAAATTCTTTTTATGAATTAGTCATTTAATTTGTGAAACACAGGTTGCATATTGTCACACGCCCACATGTCCTCCATAGCCCTGACAATTGTATCCCCACGCATTACTATTCAGTAGGAGATGAAGCCATGAAAACCCTTGGGACTGGGATGCTATTGGGATGTACAGCCAGACTCAGGATCAGGAGAAAGCTCCAGATTTCCGGCACTGGAAACCTAAGAATAACCTATTGTTGCTGTCAGCTATTCACTGATAATAACTTGAACAAGAAGAAACAGCACAGGAACCTTTCTCATCAACTCAGCCCTCCCTTGGCAGCCTTGTACGTCCACCTTCAGGCTGGTGGAATCTGGCAAGTACAGAACTGCAACCAAAAACACAGAGATGGAACAACATAAACTGAACGTGGCATGAAAGCCAGCAACTCAGCTGCTGTTTCACTGGTACTGGTCTAGAATGCCTAGCATAGAAGTGTGGTGGGAAGCAACTGGCTTTTCCCCCTCAAAATTTACAGCTGAGGCAGGATAAAGTAAATAAAGGTCTCCACGCAGCTGTGGGGTGCACTGGCTCTGGAAGCAGCATGGTTGTTTCTTTGGTTCTCAGTGGCTGTGACCAGACACCAGCACTCCTGTCCCCCAGCAGGACACACATGTGGCTGGGGCCTTCCTCTCCTCATGAGCCCAAGGGCTGGGATCTGTTTCTCTAAATCTCAGGTGCTTCTGTCCATGCTGGTTTTGGTTAGGGAGGCCCCAGGGGTGTGGTGTGGAGCTGCTGGGGTGGCATCCCTTGGCAGGGCGGGAGCCAACTCCACTCCCGTGAAGAGTCTGCAGAGGGGGAACTGCAGCCCTTGTGCTTTTTCCATCATGAAGTCCTCGAGGTACCACAGGGATGAACAGTCACTCCCACAGTGCTGAAACCAATTAATATGGGTTTTGGTATGCTAAATGCCAGGAAGACTTGGTGCTTAAAGCACCAAGCAACCAGAAAACATGAGCAAAAGCAAAGCAGCCTTTTGACTTCTGCTGGCCTCAGCACCTTTCTAGCCCAAGGTCTCCCTTTGAACCACACCCAGTGCCCTCAGTTGCCTTTCATGACCCTTTAGTGCAGGGACACATCTGAGATGTAAGCTGTGCCCTCAAGCATAGCTGAGGAGGCACATCTGAATTCTCTAGTTCACACAGAGGCTAAGGTGCTGCTGCCTATTTATAGCCAGATGGGTTAAATAAAGTGCCTTATTCATCCCTGAGGTTTTAAACAAATTCCAGAGAGGACAAAGGGCCTTGTGTCTTTTTCCCCACCCATTTTGTTTTGGCCCAAAGATTAATTCAAAATAAGACTAGAGAATTATTTGCTAGCTCAGCGTGAACCTCTGTCCTGCTAGAAATCATCTGTATGGTTTTCATATGCATTTTGTGAAAAAGAAGCTATTAAAAAATGTAAATTTTGGTGTGTGTGGGTAAAACCCTGCTTGAAGATCCACTGATAGTAATCCTTTCAAATTGCTGGCATTGCTTATGTTTCACTGCAGCTGAGGAATGAGTTTGGGTGTCAAGGGGAAGAAGGATGGAATAAAATGAGAGTATTTTAAACCCTTGCTTTACAGAAATGCTCAGTAATTTATTGAAATAAACAGAGCAAGAGATGGTGCTTATCACGCTAGGCTGCTGTCCCAAGCAAGGCCAGCTCACTGAGTCAGTTCACTTTTTATTGCATTCTCCAAAGATTTTCAGGCTTCTGACAGTGATGTGTGCCCTTCTCACATGCAGAGCCTCAGTGTGTTTGGGCAGGAGTGCTCACTCTGTGAACAACCCAGCAAACTACATTGCTTAGATGGTTGCATCTCATTCCAACAAACAGGAAAGAACTGAATCAATTCACAAATAACCTAGATGTAACCTAATTACCTTGCTTTTGCAAATGGTGATTTTGTCCCAACCCGGCATCTGGCTCAGGTCATGATAAGCACTAATGTAACCAAGCCAAACCTTTCCTTCCAAGTGATTTGTCTTTAAACTCTTTAGGGGTAGCAACTACCTTTTTTGTTGTTTTGTACTGGAGATGCCTTAGGAGCACAGTGCCTTTGGCAGTGGGTTGTGCTCTGCAAGCACAAGGGTTGGGGGGAAATCCACAGGAGTTGCCTGCAGTGCTTTACCTTCAGATTTGTTGTGTAAATGACCTAGATACACAGAGTACAGCACTTAAGTGGAGATTTGGCTAAATCCAGCACATATATCTAATCAGAAAACATCTACAGGCTTGGGAAAACACCATGATGGGATCTTACAGAGTCTTAATGCGTAGATGATTATGGGTTACATGAGAAGAGACAGGCAATACTGCATTAATGCTGGAAACTCTCTTTTGTCTTGTTCTGTAACATCTGGTGGCCAAAGGAGAGAATGAAGATCATCTTGGGATGTAAATCAACCTGATCCACCAGCTCTGTGCCTGAAGTCATTTGACCTCTTGAGTCTTACTCATAGAGAATTGGATGAATGGCTGATTCCCAAAATGAGAACCAGATGCTGCTACATTTTAGCAAAATCTTCCTGCTAGTGGAACTACACTTACTTAGAAAAGTCCACAGGCAACGATTCTGTGCCTTGAACATAAGATGATGTGAGCCATCAGCAGATGCATGACTGCAGAAGGCAGGGTAGGGCCTGTGCTTTACACCAGAGCAGAAGAGAGCTCTCACTGTAGTGTGACCCTGCCTGGAGCGTTCACAGAGCTCCTGTAGCAGCATATGCTGTGCGGGTTGTCTCACACCAGGTGGGTTTGTAAATACTGTACCACTGCAGAGTAGTGAATTTACACGAGTTAAACACACACAAAATGAATGAGACAGACTGGCACAGAGCACATGGTGCCAAACATCAAATACTAAACTTGCCTAGGGTGACCATCAGCTCTGCTCTAGAGGATACCATTATCCTCTGAGTTATGGTTTGCTACCAACTCAAAGCAAAATGCCCTGCACATAGTATACAGGACAGAACAGGAATCTCCAGTGTCTAATGTGAAAACAGCTAACACACACTCAACTTTTATCACAAAGGCATAAACCAGCCCCAGCAGTGTCCATGCTGCTGGGCTAGGTCTGGTGAAGTTGTGCTCGTGAACTTGATGTTCTACAGAGATCAGGTATGTACAGAGGTAATTCCTGTGACTTTGTAGACCTGATTCTGCATGGGTAATACACTGAATTTGGTTATATGGGCTGTAACTGGATCTTGCTTTTGAAGTGATTGTGGCCCTGTTTATCTGGTGTGCATTTCTTGGAAGCTTTGCTGGCCCTCCACTGAGGACTTTCCTCAAGTGTCTTGGAGAGATGAGGTTGATCAACCAAAGGAAGGATTAAAAACAACAGAATGGGATCCCTTACAGTGCTGAAATGTTTCCCTCTCCGTTTTGGAAAATGGAGAATATTGCAAAAGGCAATGTTAACCCAAGCTGGCCTCTTTTGTGCCAGAGGCTGATGGATTTGGCCCACAGCCTGAGAAGAAGTCAGCTAATATGCCCCATTTTTGCTAAGCAACCTAGTTTCTGTCTGAATTCCTACATGATTAGCACACAAAGTGCATATTAAAGATTAATGCAAAAGACCCTGCAGACTGGAGCTTCCTGAAGGCATCACACAGCAGGTCTTCGTCATCACAGGAGAGCAGATGGACACACCCCGGGGGTCTGATAGCACAGGCAATGCCTCTGCACTTTCTTCTTCAGCCTAATGCCTCTGAACTTCATAAACAGCCTCAAAACATCCATAAATGATTTAAAAGAAGATGGATTAACCAAGGGGGAAAAAGTGTCTCTTGCTGGGTTGTAGGAGAGCCTAGACTTCTGTTCTGGTTCTTGTTCCACCACAGACATAGGCACAGCCACTTATCTGTCTGAGCTGAAGTTACCCAGTCCCCAGATTGTGAATCCCTCCATCTTTACTGTTATGAGAGTATCCACCTTCCCTCAGTAGTGTTCTGCATTTTTACACTTGACATCCACAGCTGCTTCCACCTGTGGGACTGACAAACTTTGTCATCAGTGGGGTCTGTCCAGGAGACAGTGCCCTCACAGACAGGCAGGTTTTGGCTGCCTCTTCTTGGGGCAAGAGGAAGGTTGCTGAGCAGCTTTTAAGTGGTCACACTGCTAAGAGCATAGAACTGAGCTTACATAATGGTTAAAGTGACACCCCTATTGTTTGTTCCCTTTTCACCCCAAACTAAAACCTGCAATTTATATGTCTAGCATTTCAGAAATGTTAAAAATTACAAAAGACTACCAAATAATGCCCACACAATGTGACACTGTACACTGCTGCTTAGCAAATTGGACCAGAATCACACATGATGTAAGAATATGAGTTTAACAACAGTGTTTTCACTTGCAGCTCCTGGAGACTGTAACAGTTTGCATAAAACATACTGGTGAGGATGGCATGATTTAGGGATTACATCCCCAATCTAATGGGTAGAAACATGCATGTAGTTACCAGAAACTGTTACTCTTCAGTTCTTGACTCTTCTCCTTTTGACATTTGCTTTTGTGTTTCATTTCTGGTGCTGGCACTGAGATTTATACAAAAAGAGTGAAATAGCTCAAATATGCTACGTTCCTATCAGCAGTCACGTGATGTTGCTACACACCCATCTCTCCTCTCCAGGACACAGCTGCCTCTGTTGGACATGAACAGCTGAGAGTGATGAGGAGCCAAACCTGCGGCTGCAGTGATGGTCAGCCAAGACCTGCTGCTGGCAGTAACCTTGCTGCCTGCCCTGAGCAGATGCCAGTGCTCAGCCCTCCCTGAGTGCTTCCAAACCTACCCCTTCAAGCTGAATTATTGGCCTTTTTCTGCCCACATGTACCCACCATGGTCTACAGCTTCCTCTCACAGGAAAGCAGAGAGGCAGGCATAGATCCTTCCTTTCTGGTGAGCAGTGACAGGACCCGAGGGAATGGCCTGAATCTGTGTCAGGGGAGGTGTAGGTTGGATATTAGAGAAAGGTTCTTCACCCAGAGGGTGGTTGGGCACTGGAACAGGTGGCCCAGGGAAGAGGGCATGGCCCCAAGCCTCACAGTTTAAGAAGTTTTTGGGCAATCCTCTTAGGCACATGTGATTTTTGAGATTGTTCTGTGCAAAACCAGGAGGTGGACTCGATGATCCTTATGAGGAGTCCCTTCCAACGCTGGTTGTTCCATGGTTCTGTGCTTAATACCGGGATTTGCACTGTATGGCATTCAGTCCCACCACTGCCCAGCATCCTGTGTGGCGCCACCAGCTCCTCAATTCCCCTGCTCTGTGATGACTCACTGACCTGCAAACACCACCAATGTCAGGTTGTTTTCTGAACTTGCATCTAGTTTTAGCAACTCTCTATCTTCCTAAATAACCACTCAGCCATTCAATTTAGCCTGCAGTCTGTAGCATCACGCAAATTAATTTTTATTATCAGTCGTTCAAAAGGGAACTTTTTTTGCAGAAGAACACCTTTCAAAACGTCTAACAATCTCCACTTTCTTCAACACAATGTTTCCAACTGGAGGAAAAAAATGTACCTAGCCCAGCTTCCAGAAACACACTGCTCACCATAGAAACTATAAATTAAAACAATCCTACTAGCAATTACAGCCCAATGGAGCATTTTACTTAATAAGTTATTTGAGTAAGGGGGATATTTGCAAAAAATCAGTTAATTCTGCAATTTGCTGTATGAGGAAGGGCTCCAGCTGATTGCAGTGACACTCCACCCATGTGGAGTGGGGAGCAGAGGGACACAATGAGCTCTTGCCTTTTTCACCAAAATAACATGTCAGCAGCCATATTTCAATGTAAACTAACCATCAATATACATAGCACTGTTTCTCAGTAGCAGTTTAACTTTTTTTTCCTCTCTCTGTCCCAGCAGAGTTGTTCAGGATTTGCTTTCACATCATCCACACTGGATGTCCATCACTGCCTGTGGGGTAAGCAAGGCTGGGTGTGAGTCATGAGATAATGAGCCTCTTGTGCTGCCCCAAATCAATGTATCTTGCTCTTTCCCTTCAACAGTCCTGGGAAAACCTCTGTCCTTCTTGGCACAGGTGGAAAATTCTAGGAAGGTTTACGAGCCTGACTCTTCTCTGCAAGCTGACTCTGCTCCTACTCATATCAGCTCATATGGCTGGAAGTGCCATCGAACTCATGTCAGAGGGTCTTGTGTGCACAGATGGGTGAAATGGTAACACTGGGTTTGAGCTCAGCTTAACTCTACCACTAAGAGCGTGTCCTTTGGATTTCTCTTCCTGAAGTCTTACTCATTCCATTTAGCATAGGTTGATTTATAACTATCCATCCTCTGTTTCCCATGAGAAGTCACAAGCTAAGTTTTACAGGCAAGCATCTAAATAAATTTATAGGCTACATCAGAATTTTCATCTTGGAAGAAGCAAAGACATAAATTCCCCATACAAGTTCTTTGAAAATCATGCCCTTTATGATTCATTGTTTTTGAAAGCCTTACTGAGCCAGAAAATGCAGACCTCTTTGGGATATTCATTTTGAAAGTTGAACAAAGGATAGAAGCCTCATTTAGGAAGTCTGTTCAACATTTCAAAAGATGAACAACCCAAATATGCAACTGCATATATTATCTTCCTTCTGACCGAGTGACAGCAGCCTCTCCATCACACAGACAAAAAGCACATGAATACTTCAACGGGGGCCAGTGCTCAGGAATGTGAATGTTCAAGATAACAAGTGCCTGTTTCAAGAAATTGGAACAGCTTTTGCAAAACACATTTCAAACTGAAGACACCTGTATCTATGCAGATATTTGCAAAGACTGGGTGGTCTAAACACAAGGACCTCTGAGCCATAGGATTGTCAACTCCAGGTGTTCAGAAGTTCTACAATTGTGGCTGAAAAGTGCAAGATTTAAAACAAGTGGATCTGGGCTCCATAACTGCTTTTTACAGCAGGGGAACAGGAGAGGTACTGCATATTCAGTCATTACTGCACAAAGGGCTGAGAACCACCTTTAGAAATTTCCCAAACTGTGATTCTCTGATAGTCTCATGACTGCAGTTGCTAGATTTCCAGAGAGATAATGTGATCCAGAGAGCAAAAAACCTTAGCTGGTGATAGTGCCTTGGAAATTCATACTCTGTCACCATTTCAGGCTGACTCTGTGATGCTGGGCCAGTCACTGAGTGCCTCTCTGAGTGCTAAACCAAGACAGGGTCATCAGTCTCGGGGCCAGATTCCTGCACATCCTGCAGACTCACCAGAGGGCAGCTGCCCAGGAGGCACAGGGGAAGATGCAGTGCCTGGGAAGCAGGACTCCTTACAGCCAGCCTCATACGGACCAGGAAGCTCAAGCTGTGCTACAGGAAATCCTGAGGAAAGAGGTGGTTCTAGTCCAACCTCTCCCAATGACTTACACTGGCGTCAAGGGGTGTTTGCTTCTGCTATTGCAGCCAGGAGCCTTCTAGGGGCTGCCTCAACCTTCCCCAGTTCCCAGCCTGACAGGGGGCAGCCCTGCAGGGAAAGGAATCCCAGGGTCTCCCCTCCACCAAGTCAGCTGGAAAACAAAAGAGTTCAGGGACCTCTGTCTGGGGAGATTTGGGGACAAGGGGGAGTGGTACTCCAGGATTTCAACCCTTGCTTTAGTGAAGCCTCACTCCAAAATATATTTCAATTCACATTTACCTGCCAGCTGGCCTCCCTGAGCAGCAGCATACGGGGTCTTTCTTTTCCTTTCGCGGATGAACAGCTGTTTGTTGTTGCGTGCAAAATGTAGCAGGTTTTCTGTTTTTTAAGGTATAGAAAATAAACGGAAGCCTTGCAACTCCCTAGTGCTTTACAGAGCAGTCTGAGGCAGGAAATGTGGTCAAATCCCTCAGGCAGACATGAAAACTCCTGAGGCTTCCTCACATTCCAGTGCGCCCCAAGCAGCTGAGCCCTTGGGTCTGAAAGTGATGATTTCATCCTGATGCTGCCTCCTGGGGACAACTCTGGGCCACTCAGGCAGGATGGGAGCATGCCAGTGACCTTTTTCAACTCAGATAAATAGCAGAATAATTTAGATTGGGAGGCATCAATAGACTTTATTTGGTCCAACCTTGCTCCAAGCATTTGGTGGTAGAGCAGGCTGCTCATGGCTGTGTCCCATTGAATCTTGAACACCTTAAACGACAGAATTACCACATGAAGATGTGTTTTTTCCTTATGTCCCATCCCTTTCTACAATATGTGATTGTTACCTTGAGCCCTTTCACTGCACACACGAGAAGAGTTTGTCTCTTCTCCATAACCATACGCTGCTGATGAGACAAGACAAGACAAAAGAGAGCCTTCTTTAACCTTCTGTGGGTTGGAAAGGTGAGCTTAAAAAAAAAAGATAAACCATTGTCCCAACCTGGTGCTCAGGATGTCTTGGCTTAGTGACCTATCCAGCACCAGCCTCGCTGACACTGTTGGCAGGCAATCAGAGGAACGTGGCTCCAAAATGTCCAGCTCTCAGAGAAACCCCTTTGTGTTACTAGAGAAGGTCAGTTTCTCACTGCTGCCATCTGGACACTTTGGAGCAGATTTTTTCTATGTGGTGATCACCTGCCATGAAGATTGTGCTTGTAAATGCAGGTGTTTCTTTGACACCTAAATAGAATTTTTTTTAAACATGCACTCGATCTGATAAGTAGGGAGCAGATGGTCTTTGAGGTCTCTGTGCTTAACATCTCCAGCCATAAACTGGACAATATAAGACTTTTTGTCTTTCCTCTTTCTGTCTTCTGCAGGAACATTTTCAAAGTCTTTGTGTACGGGCTGTCTTTCCTGAATCCATACAATGTTCAGCAAATGGCAACTCTGATTCTATTTGGGTCTTGTGTGACACAAACGATAGAAAGAAAGCAGGTGGGACTTTCTCTCCATGGTTGTTGCTATAGCTGTGCTACTGGCGACTCACAAGTCAATACACTTCACTTCCACAGAATTTTCATGGGTAAAGGAGGTGTTTCCACAGCACAGATGTGGAGGAAGACGTGGTGACAGAGTGTGTGGGAGGGGGGCTCTACAGGTGCCTCAGCTGCTCCTTGTCACACCAGCCACACTGTGCACTGGCATTGCTAAAAAGTGGTGGATGACAATAGCAATTGCTATTTTCTCCTGTTGGGACAAGTACCCCCTTGTTTAAAAATCCACACCTCTGTGCACACCTACACAGTACTCCAAATCATTGCAATATGTGGACTGTGATGATATGAATAACATAAATATTCCTTTGTACTTGTTAAAAGATTTAAGTTCTCCCCTCCACCCACTCACCCCTGTGTGCCTCTATATATGTGATAATATGGAATTATAAAACAGTGCTGTTGTTCCTGTGGGGTTTGGTTATTTAACATTGTACTGAGCAAAGTTATCAGAGCAATCCCGATGGACCAAAATAACTCTTTGTTTCTGATGTGGTGTTTGCAAAATGGGAGCCAAAAATAGCTATTGGCTGGTTGGCTTGAAACATTGCTGACCTTTCAGCACACCCAGCAGAATCCGCCAGTGCAGAACTCCCTGTGCTCTGAGTGTGCAAGCAAACCACCCTCCACTTATCTGTCCAGCTTTTGACTCCTACTAAGCTTGGGTCACTAAGGTCCGGTCCCATCTGCTTTCAGTCCCCTTGTGACACGTGCTGAAGGGGACAGAGGTGTCAGCTCCACCTGAGAAGACTGTCCAGCCTTCCAGGAGGGGAGAGGTCTGTAGGAGCACACCATCACCTGCCCCATTTCTGTGACAGCTTTAGGGAACCCAGAGCCAATCACAGCTCTGAATGTGTTTTGAACAGTTTCTCCCTCCACACACAGAGACAGATCTGGGCCCAGATTCCAGATGGAAGCCAGGAGACCATTCCTGATTGTGCTCAGGCAGGGTGTCCAGCTTGCTGCCCTGTAAGCCCCCTTTTCCTCCCTGGTTTGCACTTCTCCATCCAGATCAAGGCTTTGCTGTCCAATGCACTGATAAACACTTAATACCCCTGAAGAGGCAAACAGTGTTCATTAAAGGGGTTGGTCAAAGTCTCATGAAGCCCCACGCTCTGCAACACTTTTATTCCTGCATAACCAATTCTCTAACTCTTCTGTTTTCCCTCTGATGGAAAAGCCTCTCGTGATCAAAAACCATTTTATCCTCTGTCTCACTCTGACCCTACAGTCCCACACCAAAAGGCAAGGACTTCGGAAATTCCTGCACAGATCTCACAGCCATGCAGACGACCATGAGAGGGTTGCCTCTTGCTCATCTCTATTCCTTCTCACAGTGCCTTCTGTCCACTATTACTCCTTCTCACCATTCTCCCACCTGCTGAGCTGAGAGAAAAATCCCAGGGGACTGGGATGAAGGTACCTGATAAATCAGGGACCCAACTGAATGTGCAGAGGCATCAGGAGCAAGTAAAGGCATTCCCCAGAGATAAGGGGAGATGTGCTCCTTTTCCGGGAGTCTGTTGCTGCCTTCACCCATGGAATCACCAGTGGTAAAGTCCAAGAGGAAGGGAAGACTCTGCCAGGCTGACAGAGCCACACTCAAAAGAGGAGCCTTGCAGCTCCAATTTTACCCTAACCACCCCTCCTTGACTTGACAGAAGGCACAGCACTTGGTTTGCTGGATACAAAGTGATGTAACGCATATCACAAGGTATGAAGTGAAAAATCTTTTCGCTGACTCTGTTTGAAGGAAACATCTGCTCCTGCTGGATCTTGAGGGAAGCTCCAGATTGGACCAAGAGCTCTGGTGATAAGCAGAAGTGATTGTGAAGAAATGAGACTGCAACACTGCTTTGAGTTTTGAGGCAGCCTTTCCTGCAGTGCACAGAGCTTGTGGGATGGAGAGGCTTGAAGAAATCAACTGTGAAATACCTGAAAGCTTTTCCTGTGCAAACTGTTAATATCTGAAAGTTCACTCATTTGTCTTCATTTAGGGGATTTTTTTACATAGTAATATCAACTTGATACAAGATACCCATCAAATTTCAAATCACTCCTGCCATTCTTTCACAAAATGGGCAAAACTTTATGCTTTCTTATACTTTATTCTCAGAAACTGCTACTTTAGGCTAACATTTTTAGGTAATACAGTAAATATATTCTGACCTGTCTCAGTCTGAATGCTCTTAATGCTACATTTTAGCCCAAACAGGAAAAGACTGCAAACTAAACAAAAAGAAAGAAAAGGGTCTTAGAAGCTTCAGTCAAGCAACTTGAATAAAAGGCAGCCTTAGAAGGACAGTCCATAGCAGAATGCTGGTGGGCCATTCCAAAGACAGTGCTCTCAGCAAAAGTATTCCTAAACCTGCTGTAGGAGTATAAGAACAAGAAGGAGGAACCTGAAATTATTAATAAACTCTATTTATTTGGATATTATATCTTCTTCCTGTATTCTACAAGAAATGCACAGGTACAGGTAAGACATTGAAAAATATCTTACTGTGTACCTGCTGGGAAGGGACAAGTCCTACTTTCAAATAATTTTCTAATGCTGTTGGGATCAGTCTGGTTGTATAAGGGATATTATATGTCAGCACCAACCCTACTAACCCACCTCAAATTTAATTTTATGTTAAATAGACAAAACCTGTGGAAAGATAGGCTGAAAGCAGAAAGAGATCAGCATCTAACTTGTGAAACTCAGCCAGTTTCAAACCTGGTTTGATCCACATTGCTGCTGTGGATCACTGTGCAAAGTTGTGACTCCCCATCTGACCACCCCGCTGATATCAGTCAGAGTTGTAGAGTAAAAGCAGTAATGGGCAGCAGATAGATCTTCAATACAGACTGGGTCTTCTATCGACCCTTTCAGTGGTTATGACAAATTCTTGCTTTGCTGCTTGATCACAAGTTGTTTTCAGGAATTATCTGCAAGGGAATCTGGCTCAGGCAACACTGATCTCAGATTTGACCTGCTTGTCTTTTGTTACTTCAAATCCTTATTTTACCATTCTTCAAAGACAAGTGTATTTTCCCTGTAACAAGGCCATCTTGTAGAGGGTTAGCATACAAAGGGCAGATTATCAGAGAATCAGGAGCAAAGCCCTTTGAGACACTTGTGCAAATTGCAGCTGAGGCAGATGGTATTTAAACAGAATGTGTGGGCACAATTATGGGGAGAAGAGAAGCCACAGAGGACCTGGAAGGCAGACTGACAATATCTCGTAGCCTTGGCAACACCTTCTCCTGATTGCCCACATCAAATGCAGAGGATAGGGCATGAAGGGGGTCACTCATCAAGTGCCATCTTTGTCGAGCTTCTTAATTTCTGCCATTCTGTTCTGAGGAGCTCCTGCCTTTCTCCCAGATGATGGAGAAGTGGTGTGCACTTGCCCAAAGAAGCATTGAGCAGCTTAACTACTACAACAAATAACTATGGACCTTCAAGTTGCTCCATGAAATATACAGAACACACAAAACAAAGTTTTCAGATGCACCTGTGGGCAGGGAGAGCTTCCTTACCCCTTGTTTTCTCACTCCCTCACCCATGGTGATATGCCAGGTGACACCAGGCTATTCTCTTTGAAGTCAGTGGAGAAAACCAGATGTTTCTAGAGGAAGATCCATTTAAGTTTTTCAGATTTTGGATGTTTAAAATTAAGATAAACAAAGTGTCTCACTGCATAAGATATGAAGAAAACTACATAGAAAACTTGTGGCATCTGGGTCTTGAGGGATTTCCAAAAAAACCTGAAAAGAACATAGAAATATTTTTTCTCAATCCTCTCTGGCATAATCACATTGGGTATCACACGGAAAAGCATTCACTTAGATGACAGAGAGATGATGTTTTTAATTTGATGTCACTACATTTCAGAATAAAACTTTCTGCAACATCTGCCAACTTATCTAAAATGTGAAGCTTCAGTATTTTACCTACAAAAGTGCTTCTAAGATTTGTCAGCTAAAGAATGCAGTGAATAAACAACCTGAACTCTAATGCAAGAAATTCTTATTCCAGAAATTCCTACAATTGTAGGAGGAGTAAATAAAAGGAATATCTACTGCAAGGGTAATAAGCATTTGAGAGAAAAATGGGTAAATATGGAGGTGAAAAATCTGAAAGGAAAAAAAAATCAGTTATTTTCAAAATCCTCCTTAACTTGCACAAATCAGTTGCAGAGCATATGAATTCAGCTCCCTTTCGCAGGCTGTAGTCCCTGCAGAACCAAGCAGCCACTGCTCTTTACCTCTGCTCTGGTACTTATGGCCCAGAACCTTCTGCCCAGCACAAGGATAAACCTCTTGCATGAGATTTCCCCGGACATTTGTCTTTCTTCTTTCAGTGACATCTGCCCCGATCTGCCCCCTTTCCTCCCTAAGCAGCACTTTCTCAGCAGCATGGATGAGCACCCTTTGCGTTCCACAAGTCCCAGTCAGGAAATCTTGGTTGCCATCTGAGCGCTGATCTTCATTGATGCTTTGGCCTCACCTTTTAAGACTCTCCTGCTGCTCAGTTTTACATGAGCCTGACAGTGGATGGGGGATGTTCTGAGCACACCTGTACCCCTTATCCCCTCAATACTTTAATGCCAGAACCACACACAGCATCAAACAAAGCCCGTGAACATTCTCTAAGAGTTTATGGGGTATATGGCTGTAAACAACTCTTTTTCTCTCCTCTTATGGACTATTGAAACAGCTGCTCTCTTTCATCGCTCAGACTATGGAGAAGAAGTATAATTTCCACATGAAAAGAACGCTAATAAAATTTTCACCTCTCCTCACTAAACTGCTCTCCCAGGTTAATGATCTGCAGGGACAGATTTGAACAAGTGTCAGTGCTTGCAACATCTGGAGCTTGGAAAACGCAGGGATCCCTCCACAGACAGCTGGGAAGGTGATGGGCAGGACAGCATGGGAGCAGGGGAAGAGGAGGAAAGTCTGGGAATATCTCCTACAGCTCAGGGCCTGGCAGTGCAGGGCTTTTTGTGGCTTAAAATCCAGGGGTGAGCTGAGGGATCGTGCAAGCCGACACTCAGTCCCTATGTCCGGCTTCACTGGACTTGGGAGCTCAGCTTCTCCCTCGCAGGAGTGTCCTGGGCTGTCTCAGGGGGACAGGGTAAGGACACGAGCCATGTCAGGAGCGGGTGCTTTGCTGGCAGGAGGGGCTGCCCCAGACCCACGCCAAAGCTCACCAGGAGCTGGCAGCTCACGGTCACTGCAGCGAGGCCAAGCCGCAGCTCTGTTTCTGCAGGAGGAGGATCCAAGAGGCCCCATGCATCCCTCTCTGCCTGCACTCTCACAGCAGCCGCCTGGCAGAAAGCGTGCCTTCATTCCCTGGGCACCTGCCCTGCCACACACAGTGCGACATCTGTGTCTCTGTCCCCAGACTGGGGTTACGTGCTGGATCCCCCGGGAGCGCCAGCAGGGCCGAGCCGGCACCATTTTCTTGATATCTTATCAGACTTTTTATTTTTAAAATGTGAGAATAATATTTCTCTTTGCCTGTGTGGTGAGCGTTCTGGGTGGGTTTGCAGCGCTGCTCCTGGGAGAGCATCCAACGTCCTCTGCCGTGTTTGGAAAGGGTGGCTCCCCCAGCCCTGCCGCTGATGACATTGGCAGCTGCGGCAGATTTGGCCCACGGACCTTACTCTCCTCGCTGGTCTTCATCCCATCTCTCATGGTTTTTTCCACCCGACCTCCTCCCTCCAGGACAAAGATAATCGTCTCCCTGGCTGCTCCGTGAGGTTGCCCTCGCTGTCCCCCAGCAGCCGGTGCCACGCATGTGTCCCCGCCGGAGCCACCACGGTCCCTGTTTCCCAGCGCTGCCACCAGCCGTGGGACGCAACCTGAGACCCGGCAGGAAGCTCCCGCCTGTTCCCATCCCTCCCCAACCGGCAGTCTCCTGTTTTTAGCGGCTTTTTGCGCGGCCGAGAAGGTGAAGAACCGTCTCTCCCCAGCCCAGGACTGGTTCGGGAATCCCAGATCCCTCTGGCTATACTGGTGTGAAAATGCTCATGAGCTGGAGGTTCGCAGCAGCCAGAGCAGCCCCATCCAGGCGGCGGCTGGGCAGGGAGACAGCATCGCTAGGGCTCTGCGAGGAGACAGAGAGCAAACTCTGGTGGACCAACCTGCAGCCCGCCCCGGCCAGGGAGCAGCAGGGAAGGATGGAGACGGGCTCCTCGCAGGTTCAGTGCAGGGAGGAAAGCCAGAAAAAGTGGGTTAGTTCCTACACCAATGGCTCTGCAAGCCCCCTGTGAGAGCATGATCATGCTGCCTTCCCAAGGGACTGGAGCTGTGTCCAGGCAGGCACACACAGGGTGTCCAAGCCAGCTCTGACCATGTCCATGCTGGTGGCAGAAGTGTCCATACAGGTTGCTCACAGGGCTCCCAGCCACTCCTGTCAGACCTGTCCCCTCTGGTGTCAGTGCCTCTCATAATAGACATGAGTCAAACAAATCCTGAAGGCACCTACCTGGCCCCTTCCCCCACCCTGAGCTCTACAAGTACATGAAATTTGAGAGCCAGGTTTTGTTAGCAGAAGAGAACAGAAACCCTTTCCATGTAGAAAGAATCAAAATTAGTCAGCAAGTAAAAGATACAAGTAAAATATATTTTCAGTTCAGACCACTGCTGCAAAGATGGTTTCTGCAGCCCAGCTGTGTCTTCCTGCACAGAGACCAGTGTTTTCTGGGGATCAGCCCTCTCTCCATCACCTTCAAGGGTGGGCTGTGTGCTATCCCTGTCTGTATCAAGCAAACAGAAAGCTTTCTGCTCTGTGTCCTTCCTTATACAATTTATAGGAGTATGACAGGGGAACAGACAATTCCCTATGAAAAGACCATAAATCTCCTGTCATGTCTTTGTGCACCTCAGCACAGCTTTAGCCTGATACCTCCTGGTGACTGAATCCCCTCACCAGTGTAAGCAGTTTCCTGTATTTGCTGCTGCTTTGAAAGCTCCTAATTCTCAGATGTTTGTATTTCCTATGATAGCAAACCCAGCTGCTTTCCTTCCCCACTTTGGCACTCAGAGCTGAACAAATCTATTGTCCAAACAGCTGCAGTCAGCATTGCCGTCCCACTGTTTAAGGGGCAGCCACTTCTTGCCAACTGCTCAGAGCAGCTCAGCACCTCTAGGCTCGTTCCTATTTGATGTGCAACAGCAGCAACACTGAAAGTCCCAAATCTGTCCTTCAGAATTGCAGAGGTGGCTTGGAAAAGTCGAGGTATGCTACAATGGGTGTGATTCAAAGGTACGTTTAAGTTCTTTTAAATTTCATTTAAAAAGAAATGAAGCTTCTGCATCTAGGAGCTGAGATTTTACTAAAACAATGAATATTAAAATCACAAGACCTAGCCACACTGTCATTAGTAACAGCCATTTTCTGAGAACACCAAGAGGCTGGGCAGCCAAAGGCCAGGCTATGAGATCTGTGTAGCAAAGGCGTCACCCTACTCACAAAAACAGGTCTTTCATAATTCCTTTTTGTGTGCCAGTTGGAATAATGCTCTTGTAAGGAAGATACTTACCTGGATTGCTCTACAGCTCAGGATCTGATTTCCAGCTCTGCTGCTGTTTTCTCCTTGGGCTCAAAGAACTGATGTTCAAACACTCTCTGCTTCAGTTTCCCCATTTGAAAACTTAGGAAGTTTTCTTTCCAATGATCTCTCAAAATGGCCAAGACTCTGAAACTGTTTTCTTTTATTCAAGTTTCCAAAGAATGTAGAAAAGTCACATAGACAGAAATGTAAATTACGAAGCATTATTTTTCATGTGAAATTTGTCTTGAACCAAACTCTCCTCTTTGACTCACAGTCCTTAATTGACACTGGCACATTCTTTCCTTCATGACTTTAATTGCTTCAACATAAATGAATTAAAATGTAAATTAAATGATAGCTTGTGGGGAGATTGCAATTACCATGATTTCATCTTTCACTGTTACATCCCATGGTACCAACAGGTCTGTGCAACAGGTATGCCAATTAATAGCAGACAATAAAATGTCTGCAATCACTTACCTCTCTGCTGCAGGTTATTCAGTAAATGTTGTCTTGCACAATTAATATATGAGTATCTATCCCAAATCTCCAGCTCCTTTAGATTGAGAGGTGAGAGGATGAGGTCTTCATTCAGCAAGAAAAAGAGAAAGATGCCCAAAACATTGGACAAACCTTTAAGAGACTTTACAAAATATTTTCCATGTGGTAAACAGATGGTTGTTGAGATAGGTAAATGAAGCAGAATATTTAAAGTTTTCTTTTTTTACTGTGCCTTCACCAGGGTCTAGCTGAGAATGGATCAGCATCTCCACTATCCCTGTGTGTTCAGAGCCATCAAGTTCAGAATGTCTTTAGGCTGAAATTACCATGTATCATAAAGAATGTCAGTAATTAACTTGATTATTCTAAATCTGAAGACAGAGATGGGAGAGTCATGTTTTTGCTTGCTTACCAAGAAAAGGAAAACAAGTTATTTCTAACAGGGACATGAAGAAAAAAAAATCACCAGGGCATTTCCAACTCTGAAATAAGTACAGTTTATCAACAGCCATCATAAAATCCATCAGTTTGTTTGAAAAAAAAAAGGTAGTGGAAAGTCGAGTTGTTTATTGTCAGAAAAACGCAGAGCTTATGATCTTCACTGTATGATAAGCCCTAGGAACAGCCACAGAGCTGGCAGTGAGCCTTCAGCAAGGCAACAGCCACAGCCAGGGCACTGACAGCATGTTACTCAGGGCCTCTCAGGTTCTGAATATCTTCAAGGGTGGAGACACCACCCCCTCCCTGAGCAACCTCTTCTGGTGTTCAGTCACAGTCAAGGCTGAACTCTTGGGAGAGTGGGAAGAAACAGCTACCTTGTGTTTAAGGCATGAAGACTCATAGAATCCCTGAACAGTTTGGGTTGGAAGAAGTCTTAGAGATCATCTTATTTCAACCCCCCTGCCATAGCCAGGGATACCTTCCAGTAGGCCATGTTCCTCCAAGCCCCATCCAGGTTGGCCTTGAACAGTTCCAGGGATGGGACATCCACAGCTTCTCTGGGTAACCTGTGCCAGTTCCTTACCATGCTCAGTGTAATGAATTTCTTCCTGTTTGAACGTGGCAAGAGAGGTCCTGTAATCCTGCCACCCCCTACACCATCCTTGCAGCCAGGGAAGTGTGGTGAGTTTAGTGCAGGACATGCAGGCAGCTCCAGCCACATCTCCAACAGGTCACCCAGAATAAGCCCTCGGTGTCTCCGGGTGCACGTGGAAAAGCAGTACTTGTGCAATGGTGCTACCTACATTTGCTGCAATTTGTCCAGTTCCTGCAGTCAAACAAGCCTATTTTTGTAGGGCTGCTGAAAACATGGCCCTTAATTGCCACCTTCAGCAGGGAAGGGGATTATCCAGGGGATGAGATTAGCAGCCTTGCTGCTCTCAGGGATGACACATTGGCCAGCTGAACTCCAGTCAGCAGTCCTGCTCTGAGTCACAATTTGTGTCCTCTCCAAAAGCAATAGTGCTGTTTTTTAAATTTATGGAAGACTTTATCCCTTGTACTTTTGTAATCAGTTCTTTTTTGGCTCTTCGCGTGCAATGTTAAGGGGGGAAAAAAAAAAAGGAGGACTGGCTTTCATCTGTGGCATGGTCACTGAAAATGCTTACTGCTGCCATGGTATGAAAATGATGTGCCTGGTCCTACAGAGATGGGACAGAAAACTACAGAGTGCCTCAGAGCTGTCTCTGTCACAGGCACCCCCATGGGAAGCAGAACCAGACTGAGGAGATACAGCCCATCAGAAGAACCTGCTCAGGGCAAGGAAGGCAGGGAGAAGGGAGATTATCAACCCTTTTCAAATGGTGAATGTGTTAGGCATTGCCAAGTCTGAGCAGAACACCTCCCCTTTCCAGTCTTTTAATGCATTTTTCTTTTGCAGTGTTTTCCTTTCTTCCCTGTTGCTTGCTCCTGGCCGCTGAGTGACACTGTTAGTTTTTCTTAGCTAGGACTCTCCTACTTGTGTCCCTGCACAAGAGTGGCTTCACACATGTCCTAGAAAAATCAGCAATTTTGTTTACACAGGGGCTTTTTTCCATTCTTTATCTTTTCCAAATTGAAGTTTTGAAAGGTTAGACAGTGGAAAAAGGAAGATTTGGAAAAAATATCTGAACATTGTACTTTCCCTGGCAAGCGGATGGAGGAAAAGTTGAGGGGAGGTGGTGATGAGGGTATGGAGTGGAAAAGAAAAACTTGACTGAAAGGAAAAAAAAGAATTTTTTATTTTGAAAATTGACAAGTGAAGACAAAATCAATATTTTCACATTTCCTGAAATTTCTTATGAAATTACTGTTTTGCCAAAAATGAAAGTTTCCAATGAGTCCCTCCCTCATGTCACAGTTAAGTATATTTCTATTGGAAAATATATATGTATCAAATCCAGGATGAAGGACAAACTAAATGCTGAAGTGCCGTGCCCAGGCCACAGGGTGGGTGTAGTGGGGAGCTGGGATAAAAAAGGTGCTTATTATATTTGCAAATAGCTTCAGCATGGGACAGGCAAATCCATGCTGGATCATGAGTGAGTGTGAAGTTACCCCCAAAAAATCAGAGAAATATTCTGGAAAAAAAGTCGGATGAAATTCAATTAGGACAAATTCGAACTCTCAGCTACAGGAAAGAACAGGCTTTCCTGCTTACGGGAGATAAGAAGCTACTTTGGTATCAGCTGGGTAGGAAAGGAGCTGAAGGTTTTAGTGGGTCACAACTTGACTGCAAATCAACACTGCTGTTGTAAAGAAGTCAGATACTGTACTGTGACTTACAAACAGGATTGCTGCTGCTAAGACAGATGAAGTAATTCAAGTCTGTTTAACATCAGTAAAATTTTAGCTTCAGCTACTGCATTCAGTTGGGAGGCATTTTAAAGTCTTGAATTCGCTGGAGGGAGTTCAGAGGAGACAACAGCTGGGGTAAGCAAGGACCAAAACCACAACTTTGAGAAGGTCAGAAGAGGTGGGTATGTTCTTCCTGGAGAAGAGAAGAAGAATTCAAAGGATGTAAAGAAAAGGAAAAAAAATTACATTTTTCCCCATTACAGCTGTGGGTAGGACAAAAATAATGTGCTCAAGTTACAGCAGGAGAGATTCAGAAAAAATCCAACAGAGCTTTGGGTTGGTGCAGCTGGAGCTGCTGAACAGAGGCATGTGGGGTCTCTGTCTCTGGATATTTAACAAGAGATTGGACAAGTACTTTAAGAAATGGCACAGGTATGGCATCCAAGATGGCATCTTGTCAATGCCCTTCCACCCAGTTTTCTGTGATTTTTAACAGTTCAGCAAAGTAATGATTTTTAAAACAGATCCCAAAAGACTTGAAGCTTCCTGAAGACGCCCAAACCTTCTCTCTTTCTGCAACCTTTTCCCAGTGCCTTGTATTTCCACTGGCTTCAGTGAAATGAGGGTTTGCTGGCTGCAGCTCTTGGACCACATCAATGACTGCTCACAGTCAAACATTTAATTTACCTCCCAGCCATGCTCAGAGCCTAGGGAGTGAACAGCTATTTTTAAAGCCACCAGCCTGCCACACTGGAACATTTGCTCATCAGTAGAGAGTGTGCTCGAAGAAATAATGACTGCTTTTTATCCAGAGACTATTATAACTTATGCTTAAAGTACACTAAAAAAGCATGTTTCTGTGTAGTTGTATGGAAGGTATATTTAAGGCAAATGTCCCTCCAACTCTGCTCAATAAGCAAAGAGCACACAGCAATACTCCACTCCTGACATTTTAAAAGCTCTCTGATGTTCTTTACTTCCTTTAACAATGGGGCCAATTTTCCTTTCCTGGCTGCCAGCCTGCCCTCACTTTTTCTTTTAGCACCTCCTGAAATTACCTTGACCTTACCTTTAAACACTCCCTTCTCCAGGACAGAGTTCAGGTGGTGTGGGAGGTGTTGCTGATGGAGGAATGAAAGAGCAGACATCACCATAATTATCAGCACTTGCTCTAATGAGGACCCAGCAACCCCCTGATGCCACCATTAATATTGATCCTGGGTTTCCCTTCTGCTCTCTCCCTTCCCAGGACTGTAAATCTCTGGTGGTTTCTGGCCATCCTTCTCCACAAAGGACTGGCTGACTGCCCCTGTGTTTGGGAGGGGACACAGTACTGCCCACAGTCAGTCTAAGCACCTTTCTAGCCTTCATCTCCATGGCACAGCTCAGTCCCTTGCTGTTTTGCTGCTGACCTAACAGAGGCAGATACAGATTGCTGCTGCCACACGCTCATCCTCACCAAAGAGAAGGTACCCCCTTTCTCACAGATGAAAAATAAGCAGTCTTCTCCTCTCACCTGGAGGTTTAAACACAATAAAATAATTAAGAGCCTCCCCATGACAAAAATAGAAAAGTCATCTACCAGCCCAAAACTGTGAGTGTGTCTGTGCCAGGGGAATTGCATTCCCAATTCGTAGGTACAGGGCCAGAACAGCTCTTCAGCTGCATCAGTTTCATTTCAGACCAGGTCTAACAGGTTTGTCACTGCCCAGGGACACCTGGGTCATGGACTTTGGGACCAGGAGCAACCAGCCATGCTCTACCCATAACTGCTCCAGTAAATCACTGTACTGAGCTCATCTCCTCATCAATAAGCTCTGACACAGCTTAAAAAAAAACCAAAAAAAAATTGGCTTCTGAAAAAAAATGGCATAGCCCTGAAGCTGGTGAAAGACTTCTTTACCACCACCATGAATGATTTCTCTGTTTCTCCCTCTGACACCAAGTACCACCGATCCAACCCCATCAGCACAGCTCAGTCCTGCTACAGCAAAGGCTTTTCTGTGGGGCAACCATCCCCACTGGCTCCTGGCCTGATTTCTGGGCCACGCCTGTACTTGAAAGACAAATCAGATTCAAGTAGGGTGTTACTTTTAACTACAATCCCCATTCTTAAATATTTCAACTCATCTCAAGTGTCTTATGTTAGAACAGGAAAGGACATTCAACATAGACTAAAATGTCTCATGCATAAAAACAGGTAATTGCTATGGAGAAAGCTATTCCTGGGTAACTCCAGACCAACTCTGAGCATACTAGTGACCTTGTAAAATGGCACATTTGTGAGGTGTCAGGAGATCCAGCCCAAATCCATGAGGCTGAAGAAACTTTGTAGGCCTGGAGGAGAAAGGTTCTACACCCTGTCAGCTCACAGCCAGTGCACTTCTGAGGGCACTCTCCTCACAGTAATTAGGAATTCCCACCTTGTCAAGGCTCACACAAGTGGGTTATTCAGTTATTTTAACATCCTGGCCCTTCTGAATTATAGCCTAGGGACATTGTCTACAGGCAACTCCTATAGCTGGCTCACCTTCCAGCTGGTTCAAAGCAGCAAGGAGAGCTAGAAAAGCAGCAAAGCCACTTTGCTTCAGCTGGTTCTGCAGCTGTGGTGTGCCAGCAATGGGACCAGAGGTAACTCTCTCCTTTCTAGTGGGAAATCCCTGCACAGGTGTCTGCCACTGACCTGGGGAAACTTTGAGCCAAGTCAGCTCCAGAGGGTGCATCTTTTTGCTCCCAGGAGATGCGTGCCAGCAGTTAGCACAGCCGTGAAACCACAGATGGTGATGGAAGAGGGGAGAGGACAGACCCAGAGACCCAGACAGGACTTTCACCGCTGTGCAGTCACTTTGCCATGCCCTCAGCTTTCACGAGGTGCTCGAGATGCAAACATGAACACTGCCCAATGTGCACAGGGGCAGTACTCCCACAGACAGGAAGAAGGCAGGAGACCTTGAGAGACTGGCAGATCCACATAGGATGTGTGGTGTGGGGTAATGTTACACTGTGGGTGACAGCAGAGACGTGTTTTGAGGAGATTTGAGCAACGAGACTTCTGTAGGTTGATGAATCATCTCTCTTTCCAGTAGACAGAGGCAACACCCCACTCCTGAGAGCTCAAATTAGGGCTGTGAAAATAGCTGAGGTTTCTTGGCTTTAATCCCAAATCAAAATATTTTAAGAAATCAGAACAACCTGAAAAAAAATTGTTATTCTTTTGGGCTAAGTAGGCTGGTTTGAACCACCCATCCCTCTCCTTCTGTATGGTGATACTGCAGAAATATTTGTGTATAGAAGCACTTATTTTGGTTCACTTGAAGAAAAAGGAAAAAAATTAAAAGAAATACAGAGAAGAGAGGACTGTCTTCCCCCCTACTGCAAATAGCTTCAGGAGACTTCCCTCCCTGAGCTCTTCACAGCAAGTGGTTGGTGTCCTGGGGCTCTTGGCCATATCAAGATATTACCATGGTGCAGATCAGGGTCAGGAGCACTCGAGCCAGGGCTAAACTCACAAGCACACAGAAGGTAATGGCAACCTGGCAGGGAGTCCAGAGATGGGGAGAAATCGAGACTGAGCCCATGCCTTAAAGGAGTCCCTTGTCTCACTCATCCAAAGAGCAGCGGGGTTTGTACTGCAGTGACCCAGGAGCCACCACAGGGTGATTGTACAGGAGCACTGCTGCGAAGATGTCAGAATTGAGCCACTTGAGGAGGAGAGCTTGTCAGTACTGGGCAGGAAACCAAAATTCTGCTTTATAGTAAACATCCTATTTAAAAATGTCAAAAATAAATCAGGTTTCAATCAGAAATTTGAACCAAATTCTTAAGACAGAATTTTAGGGCATCTGTTTTGATGTAAAAGACAAATTTGAGAACAAAGCCTTTGTGACCTGTTCTCCATCCTCAGCAATTTCATTCAAGTAATATCAGTTAGATTATCAAAATATAGTCATTAAAAAAACTGTTCCTGCAAAAAAATTCATTTTTCTGGTGGAAAATCATCTATTAGTACTTTTTCCAACTTGGTCTAGTGCTAGGAGTTATTTGGTGTTCTCTGTGACGAACTGGGAACCCATGAAAAATGCATGCATATGACCTAGTCCACAGGAAAATATTACCAGGAGGAGGGAAAAACAGTTACAAATTTTATTTGTTTTACCATGAGTTCTGGTTATTTTCATGGAGTAATAGGATGCTGGCAACCTGATTTTTCTGTTGTTGTTTTTTTACATTATTAAAGCAAAATTCAGAAAGCGGTCTTTAACTGGTATTTATTAAAACTTGTTTTAAGCCTCTCCTTTAAAATGTAATTGAGTTTTCACTTATTCTGAGGTCTCTTAAAGAGGAAAAAAGGTCTTTAAAAGCTACTTACATTGTTTTCAGAGAAGTGTGATTTCTACCTTGTCAGCAAGCCCTTATGCTCTCAGGCAAGCCTTGCTCCAGTTGGAGCTTTGCAGTCCTGTCACTTCAACATTGAAAAAGGGCAGTTTCTTCCCTTCTCACCATTCAATTTGTGGCAGTGGATGGTTAAAACTAGGGGAAGAAAATCTTTTTTCTGCCAAAAACCATCATACTCTGGTGCAGGAGAATGGTGTGAGGAGCACAAACAGCTTCATGCCTTCCCCTAAAGCAGTGTCGCTGTGCATTGGTTACATTTATGGACCCCTCAGCGCCTTTTTTAGTTGCATATCCAGCACCTTCTCCTCTCTCAAGCATTACTGTTCCCCTCAGATATCTTGAATGGTCCATGCACCTTCTCCCTGGGCACCAAAACTCTTTCCTGGCCCTTAATTTCCTCACCTGGGACCCACATCCACACTGCTGACTCGTTGGCGTTACTGTGTTTGGGACTGCCCATGGATCCTACAACCATCTGTCCCTCCTTTTGGTCCTTGGGGGACCACGTTGGGGAAGGCACATCCCACCTGGGGCCATCTCAGCTCCTGGCTCCTCTCCCCTCACAGGCAGCCTGGCCCTGGCTGCTCCCTAACACAGGGAACACATTAGGAATGCCTTTCTGTCAGGAGACTGCTGTACACAGCACCAGTACAGCCTGAGTTACAGATAATTTTGAATTTGAGGGGAAAGGAAAAATATTTAGCAAAATTATGTAACTGAAGTTCAAAAATAGCCCATTGCCATCTGGTTGTGCTATTTTGACAACCAAAAAAACCCTCAAGTCTTTCTAGAGCTAGATATACTGTTTGCAAACTCAGCCAAATTTTTTACAGAATCTCCAATTTCACATGCTTGATTTACCGCTGGAGTTTTTCGTGGCCTGTGCACGAGCCATACCCAGTCATACATCTCCATTCCAAGTCTGCCATTAATATTCAAACACTCTGTCATATTCCTGTAAAAGCAAGTACACAACGTCAGGAGACTGCAGAAATAAACCTTAAATAGAGCCAAAAAAA
>WEKY01009475.1:380376-416033 GCA_013390045.1 Picathartes gymnocephalus | reverse complement strand
AAAAAAAAACCAAACAATTTTTAATTCCACCCTCTCAAGCACTGTGGATTAATCCCTGACCTGCTGCCCTGCCTCCATTGGCCATCAGGAGACAGCTATTTTAGCAGCCCAAGTTGTAATGGAAACATCGTCCTCAAGCTGTTCCATTTGCTAAAGCAATTGGGAATTGCAGAGAGCCTAAAACAGTGCCCAGACATGACCTTCCCTGTTAAACAGAGGACAACTTTATGCCATCTGCACCCAGCAGAAACGTCAGCACGGAAGGGAGCATGGCCCTCAGACCCCTGCAGGGCGGCGGGAAGGGCACAGGGGCGAGCACGGCCGGTGGAAGAGCGTGCCAGGAGGGATGCTTACCCAGCCTGTCCTGCATCAGCCACACAGCAGCACTGCTTGGGTCTGCTATTCCAGTGGCTACTGGCCTCACCCGCCAGTCCCAGGAAACTGCCTTTCTACTGCTGCAGTTGATTCCCAAAAGTTGTGCCTCACTGAGAGAGACTTGTGGGGAAACCTTTAGAATTCAACATTGGTTATATATTCTCTAGTATATGGAAGAAAATAAAAATGGATTCCCCTGTCATCTAGCCTGAACCTGGCCTCTGCAGCAGGGATGAGGGGCAGCAGCCTACCTGCTCAGCTCTCAGACTTGGCCCCACAGCACTGAGATAATGATTTCCCCAACCAATACACCAGGGAAAGACTTTCCCTTCAGCAGTTTTATGTGCGTTGCCTTTCAGCCTCATTGCATAAGGTTAATGATCCCTGTGTTGTTTCCTCTGTACCACCTGGCATTCCAAGCTGCTTGCATGCCCTGGTGGTCTCAGCACAGACCTCTATCCCCTCTGGAGTCATCATCCACCTCCACTGATGCTCACAGGTGCCCAAACCTGGCCTGAAGCAAAGCCTGGGACCCACCCATTTGACTCCAGGAGCCTGACTGAGGTGGCAAGTTCAAGATGACAATTCCAGCTGACAAGAAGTTTTAAAAAAGAACAAGGTTCTATACTGGTATTTCTGACAAAAAGCACTAAGCAGCAATTTTTGTTTTAAACTGCTTTTTTTTCTCTTGAAAAGAGAAAGTCAAGAGGTGAAGAACCACGTGCTCAGACAGAAGTTTCCCTCCCTCCATTTGTCTCCATATCATGCAGTCTTCACAGTACATCACCCTAAAGGCAGAAGAGGGGAGAATCCGAGTTATCCAATAAAATATTAAAATTAAACAACCAAGAACTGACAAAGCACATAATGTGCTCATGGAACACCATCTTCCCAGCAAATGCTCCACTTCTGGTGAGGATTATTAAAATTCTTGATGTAGTTTCTCCTTTGGTGCAGGACAAAATCTTCCATCAAAGCCAGACAGCTTGGTTACTCTCAGAGCTTTCTAGTCCCCTCTGCTTTTAAAGAGCTTGATTTTGTTTCAGAGAGGAATCACCTTTTCCCTCTGGTTTCAGGGTAGATGGAGTGCACACCAGCCCCCTGCTCCATCACCACTGTGCACAGTTCTGGAAGGCACCATCAGCTCCTGTGTGTGCAATTAAGCCAAACGAGCAGCAGTTTACAGTCAATGGCAATTCAATTCACAGCACCTCGCGAGCAGGTCAGCGGCGGTGGAGAGATGCAGCCACACACTCACCCATCACCTCCAGCCTGTGGATGTGCAGAGACATGCTGTCTTCCCTTAACTGCTTCAGGTTCTTCAGGATGGCTGCAGAGCAGAGCACCACAGCCAGAGTTGTGCCTTAGGGCTGAGCAGAGGGAGATCCCTCTCTCTTAACCAATTATACAAGGAACCCTGCTCCTACCTTCAAGACCACAGTTTGGTGCCTAGTAATGGGCAGAATCACCTCAGGACATGCACAAGGCTCAGTCTCCTACCTCTCCCTCTATTTCCCAGCAGGCAGGATAGATCAGGAAACCCAACATTTAACTTGCGAGCTGTCAAGTTTTACTCTACAAACTACTAAGAAAGGACGGGCCTCCAGGACTGTCATTCTAATGTGGTTACCAACATGATTTCCACAGAACAATCAGCTCAGGAGGGCACCACCTCCAACCTGCAAACTTACAGAAAGAGTTTCTGGACAGGGGCTCTTTGTACAGCCTTTGTGATGGGGAAGAAAGGTCCTGCCACTGGTGTAAACTATCAGTGACTGGGGGATTTTTCACCTATGGTTCCTAAAGTAATGAAATTTTTGTACAGATTCGTGTGCTTGGCCTGGAAGCATTAGCGTGGCATCTGAGCTGTCCTGGGACAGGTATGGGGGATGTGGGATGTTTGTCAGGTTGCACTGTTGTTTGTGGAAAGGTTGCAAAAGAAGTCAAGCTTGAAGCAGGTTTCACATAGTGGGATCAAAGGGTATTTGAGGAGAAATTGGAAGAGCAGGGGGTGCTGACATTTCATTTTCCAGTGAACTGGACGTGTGCTGAATTCAGAGATGCACCAGGACTCTGCATTCCCCTGCTTACCAGATACTGAAGATTTAATTTCACTTTGCAGGACCTGATCAGTGTCTCATGAGAGACGGATGAATTCACATCACTTTGTTAAGAGTTATCTGGAAATATTGGTATTTCTTGACTATCAGTCTAACCATGGTTGCAGCTGCCCTGTGAGGCAACAGTAGCAAGACAATGAGTCTGTAAAGCCAATTCATAGGAGTGTATCAGAGATTTCTCATGCAAGAAGGCATCCTGTGACATCCTTCGGGATGTCTGGAGACTGGAAACAAGGTAAGGGTGAGCCCACCTCCCAGGGAAATCTGCTTTGAGTTGTCCCAGACTGTACCTGCAGCATTGGCTGAGCAGAGACAAGTTGTGCAATGTGAGTGAGATGCCAGAGCTGTTGCTCACTTGTGGCAGGAAAAGTCTGGAAAGAGGTAACAGCCTTCCTGGAAGCTGTGGTCTCATAGGTACAGAAACTTGTGGATAAAAACAAAAACAAACAAACAAACAAAAAAACGGTTTCGAAGGTCTTCTTGGAGCTGACATTGCCTACATGTCAATGGGAACAGTCTTCTCCAACTTCTCATGTGTGGTAGGAAAATAGACAGTTTGGCTGCTGTTAGGGGTTAGGAGCCTGCAGTGAAGTTTCCCAACTGATCAGTAGGTTTTAAGGAAGAGAGTTTCTAGACAAGAAAAATAACTTCTTTAAAAAAGACTATTCCAGTGTCCTGCTGCTGGCTCTGGCCTGGCATGTGCAGGCTGCTCCCTGCAGACTGCCAGTGACCCTGGCACAGGCATCGCCCCACACCAGCCAGGGACGTTACACAGGGCTCCTTCAATTGTCCCAGCTGGGACCTCACCCACGGGCTGGCCAGGAGCCCGGCCTGGGAGCCTCTTCCATTTCCTTCCTGCAGACTTTGCCCACAGTGGAACAGGAGGCCAGTTCCCAAGCCCTGGGCACAGCCCGTTTCACTCCAGTACAGTCTCTCCCTGATGCTGTCAGGAGACTGTGGGGCAGATGTTCCCTACCTGCCACCTCCTGGGAAAGCCTTGGGAACTTTGTCCATGATCTACTTCAAAAAAAACCCTCTACACCCACAAATTGCATGAGAAGTGGTCAATGCCTGTAGAAACAATGCCTACAAGGACAAACCAGAGTCTTCATTGTAGGCTGATGTCATCACTGAGCAGTTTGTTTCAGGCTCACAAAGACAATATCTCCTTTGTGCCAAACATTCAGAAGCCTGGGAAAGTCTCTATTTTGATGCCCACCCTGAAGAATAAGGTCACATTGGAGATAGCTTGATATAGAGAGCCGCAGCAAGGCTGGTGGATAGAGCTGTAGCAGAGAGCCTTGGTTGCTTCTGGGAGAGTACACACTCAGGAAATGTAGGAGGGGAAACAAGTTGGACTCATGCCCTATTCTGATTCTTTGTGTATGAGAAGCTGGAAGTGTTTTGTTTTATGCTTTTTATACTTAAAAACCATAAATCCAACATCAAGATGTGTTTTGGCAGAGGTCTCCTCGGAAGATCTAGAGAAGCAGAGTGGGAGGTTTTGCAGCTTCTAGTGAAAGGGGGAGAGGAGGAGGTGTTGAACTGCAAAGATTTTTTTTCTTCCAACTGGTGGTTGGGAGTGGAGTTAGATAAATGTTAGCTAAATACAGATTGCTTAAAACATTTTGTAGGAAAACCAATTTGAGTTGAATTTCATCAGCTTTTAGTTGCACTATCATAATACTATTAATTTTCCAGTGAAGAAAAAACAAACAGGGTAGACAAGACCTGAATTGCTAATGTAAAAACAAGAAACAAAACAATTTTTGTACCATCTTGATACAAAGAAGATGACTGAGTGCCCATTTCTCCTCAACTTTGCACGTTCTTTGCTACTTCTCCTACCATAAGTGTAAGAGAAAGGAGCACATGGCACTTAAACTTCAACCCATTGCAGTACAAGATGCCTCACCCTCTACTCAGTGTACTCACAATGCACAGGAACAGAGGGATTTCTGACCTGACAGTGGCAGGGGTTTAAGAAGTACAATTACACAGGCTGGGCAAAACTGATTTCTCAGGCCTAGAAATGCAGATGAGGACTGGAGGCTCTAGACAGAGGACAAGGCTCACAACTCAAACTCAGCCTGTCAGAAGGTATCCCTTAAATGGAGAAAAAAGCACTCTGATCCTTGAACCAGTTAGTGGTCCCCTACTGACTGATCCTAAACAGAAGTCAGTAGGATGAGGAGCAAGCCTGGAGAAACAGACTGATTGCAGATCGATTCCCACTATGAACCTTCAGGAACACCAGCTGGAAATCCAGCTTGAGTCACCAGCAAGGTGGAGAGAGCAGTGACCTGCTCAGCACCAGGGAGCGCAGGCAGGAGCAGGTTGCACCACACTGAAGAACAAGGAAGTGATGAACCTTTGAGGCACCTTGGCTGCAGGAAGAGGGGACACTGCCCCACCTCTGAGTGACACTGAGACACAAAGACCAGCAATAGGTGCAGGACCCTAGACGTGGACTATGCTGTTGGAAATCATCCAGCAGTACCCGTAAACAAGAAGGGTGCAGACAGAGAATGGAGACAAGTGCTGTCACGTCATCAAAGACTCTGTTACAGCCAGGTTCCAATAACAAACCTTCCCCAGACAAGGTGACTGCACGAGTAAGGATGGATAACAATGAGCTAAGCAACATCAGTGGGCATCAGCAACTGGGAACTGTTTCATACTTTAGAAATAAAGGCAGGAACTTTGCCAACGAATCACTGGCAACTTCTCACTTTTCTCCCCAAGAAAAATTAAAAGTGAAGTATGTATTACCAGAAAAATTTTCTCATCATTACAAAGAGCTTGGATGAGTGCACAAGGCAGCTCTGGACAGTATTGCCAGGAACCGGAATGCTTCTGCTGTCCCCCAGGTAATTGTGTAAAAATCAAATAAATAAAATTTCTAAGATGCACGAGAAAACTTGAATTCCAGCCCCCAAACAGCTTATCCACATGGGATCCAGTTCTCAATAATGTATGCCAGGAACATGCATGTTAATATTGCAGAGTTTTGTGATTTCCTGAGGACAGGAGATAAAAGGCAAAAATTATGTCAAAATACCATAGGAGAAGTCCTCATGAAAATAAACAGGCTGCTCTGAATGCCATCATTATTCACAGAGAGAAGAAAAAGACTGATGAAAAGTATGTTCCAGATTGAAGCTGCAAAAGATCAGCTAGAGAAAAAGCTAAATGTTATTGACAGGTTTGCCTGAGAACATGAGGCGTCAAGCACAAAGGAGTGTCTGATATCCCTCCTAAATCTCACAGACCTACAAGATGCAACCACAGTGACCCAATCACCACTGACCTGGAAATACTCTATCTATGAAGAACAAAATATACTTTAAGTAGACCTTTTAATTCATTATGTTAAATAAATATTACTTGAATCAAAATTCACTTTTATCATCATAAAGGTAGAATTTTATATAAATCATGAGCAAATATCACCTTAGAGGATTTTGAACTGATTGCCAACAAAGGACAGACTTATAGAGAAACACACCATAATAGTCCTGCCATTTTCTCTCAGCAGCTCTACAAAGAAGTCTTTGTTTCAAAGATAAATCTTCTCAGCTGGATCTGGGAAAGGAATCTACCCCAAGGATGGGGAAATTCAAAACTTCCTCAGCAGATTTAAACTACAGCAACAATCAGAATGAAAACATGCTGTTGCCTGTTCAAAGGCAATCCTTCTGGCAAACCAGCACTAAGCAAAGCCCACAATGCTGTCAAGAACAGGCCTCCAATGCAACTTGGGTTTTGTCCTATTCTTTCTTTGACTGTATTTTCCACATCCTTTAAACAAATGAAAGAACAGCAGCTATCATGTGACCACTTCATATTGGCTCTCAGAAAGTTTTTGACAGGGCAGACAGAGACTTCACATGGCGGATGTTGTCCAACACCAGAGCAGTCATACCAGGTCACATGGAAGGTCCATCCAGCCCAATATCCTGGCTCCAACAGCAGCCAACGAGAGATGTTCAGGGAAAGAACACAGGTATGGAGCATGCATAGAGTCATTTATTGCCCCCTGTGTACTACTCTCATTGCCCACCCCAAACACCTATGATTTAAGGTTTTACCGAGCCAAAAAATCACCCTCATATTTAATTGCCTTTGCTGGATTTTAATTTTCTTTGACTACCTACTCACTTTGTAAATCCTCGTAAAATTCTGTCATCTACATCCCCTGGCAACGCAATTCACAGATCAGCTGTGTGGAAAAAATTAACCTCTTCTAATTCTGAGGCAATCTCCTGTTAATTACACTTCACGATCTTCAGTTCTCACTCTGACAAGAGAAAGGGTATGACCCTCACACATTCAACTCACCCATTGCCTCCTGTAATTTCATAGACCTCTCCTATATTCCCTATTTCTCTCTTTCAGGCTGAAGATTTGTGATAAGCTAGAAGTATTTAGTTATCTAAATCTAGAGGAACCATCCAGACACCAAGAAATGTTCAGTGCTAATACTGTGTAACAAGACCAAATGCTTCTCCTTCCCTGTGCTGGAACCAATGCTCACTCCTTAGAAGGAATTGGCCTTTCTTATGGCAACTGCAGCTCCAGGTTTGGAACAGTGATCTGGGCTTATCTAATAACATTTATGTCCTGAGTGATAAACAGCACACAACAGCCTAGTTTGAACCAGTCAGTAGCAAACGAAATCTTAAAATCAGAGGGAAAAAAAGTCAGTTTGTCCTCAAAGGATCTCCTAGAAACAAGATTCTTGAGATTTCCTGATGCATTTACTTAGCTTTGCAACATTTTTCCTAAATCTGGTAGCTTCATCCACTGCTGATAGCACTTTTGGGGGTTTTTTTTCCCACTATCAGTAGTGGAATTCCAGCACCAAGCTGCAGCTCTTTAGCAGTAGTGCACCAAGCATAGATCAGAGTGTTAGAGGAAAGGTAAATCCAGCCAAGTGCAGTGAAATAGCTTTTATCATGAATGCCTGCAGCAGGTGTTCAGAATAAAGTGGTCAGGCACAACAAAAAGTGCTCAGATCTTACAGTGCATGGGTCCACACACAGCTGTACGAGCAGCAGGGGAGGGAAGAATTGTCTTGGGTGTGTCCTACAAAACTTGGGCAAAAGGGTCTCTGAACAAACCCTGTTGTAGGCAAACCCCAAGTGAAAACCAGCCTAGTGTCATCCCTGCAATATAAAAGCAAAGACATCAGTGATTTTGTACTGGAATAGGTTGAGACGATAAAAAGCATTTGTCCACTACAGGACAGCCTGGCGGGGAGAAGCTCTGCATCCTGCATCTGGCAGGTGGGATATGTGTCAGGATGACCCGGGGGGTGGATTGGAGCTCAGCAGGAGCATCAGAACCAAATTGATCTCAAGTAAGACAATCCCTGCAGTATCAGCAAGGTCCCTTATGTGCTGCCTGAGCTTTCTGGCTTGTTGTAGCCTCCTACTACAGCTTTTGGGTTTTAAGATGCCTCAGTCCTGTGTCCAATCTCATGACAGTCAGTGTTAGCGATATGGCAATAAAAAGGGTCTCAGCTGTTCATATGGCCAAAGAAAAGGCCTAGTTTTATCTATATGTAAAGTGTTAAATATAATCCTAGAAACTTCCACCCTTTTGCCTTTGAATTGGAGTATTGATGTTACTTTGACTTCTGTCTCCTGGTGTAGCACTAGGAAAGCAAAGAGAGACAGCTTTTAAAACATTTTCTATTGCAAACTTAGATAACTTCACAAAATCATATTGCTAGACAACTTTGTGCAATAGTTTACAGTTTTGTAATCTTTTTAATAGCAGTCCAAAATTATTGTCTCTCAATATTGCCTGACTTTGGAGGAGCCTTGCCAGTTTCCATCAACCAGGAAATCTGTTCCTTGGGCTCATTCACAGAACATTCTGAGCATCTTTGGCAAAATATTTGGCTTGAGGAAGAGAAGAAGTAGTCACTCTGAAATAAACTCCAAAGTAAGTATTTAGGCAGCAGTAAACAAAATTCTATGGCAAATTCATTTTCATGTGGATGAACAGGGACCAAAATGTCCACAACCTGACATTTCAATCTCATACCCCTAAGACAAAGCAAAATAGAAAATCTTGTTTTCTCACCCCAAAGTCCTCTGTTCCAGCTGCCCTTTCACACCAGAGCTTTCAGCATCTTTATGCACACACACCGCCCCCAGCATTTAGCTTCAGTTCTCCTTCCCTCTGGCTCCTCCTGCACTTGCAGAGGGTCAGAGAAGAATCACCCTGGTCTCCAGAAGGTCCAAGGGGCTTCACCCACAAGAAAACAGGCAGCATCACAGCTCACCTCACTCTAACACTATCACAGAAGACAAAATAAAGGCATCAGAGATGCCTCTTTGTTGGTTTGCTTTACTAATTACACAGCTGTGGAGAAAACAGCAGTGCCACCATCCACCATCGTTAAGGAGTTTTGCTGGCTCACATATTTCATCTGTAAACCATCAGCTGATCAGTAGTATTTACTTATCATTAGCACCAATTAAATAATAATCTTAGGAACTCCTAGTGTCATTAAAAAAAAAAAAAAAAGGCGTGAAGGGATTTCACCTGCTTTATGTAACTTCTCACCTTCCAAAACTAATGTGGTTTTAACAACTTCTCTTTAGTGGGGGCCTTTACTGCCCACTGCCTATTACACTCTGGTTTCTCACAGATGCCCCATGCAAAGAGAAGGGTGATGTCTTGCTCAGATTAAATTAGATGGACTTGTTTCACAAGTTACCTGCACATCAGAAGTCCCTGCCAGAACACCTCATCAGCAGCCCGTCTCCATCCCCAAGGTCTGACACCTCCCTCACCCCCTCCCTCAGCAGTGCTGGGGCTTTGGGCGCCCCCTGGTTGCCCGCAGTCTCTTTCCTGCCTTGTGGAATGAAAAAAAAAATCAGGGAATAGAGTCGAGCTTCCTTTTGTTTGCCTCCCCACCATCCCTGAGTCACCAGTGGAGGGTGCGTGGTGCCTGCGGTGACACAGCGAGCCCCGGCACCGCAGCCAGAGCGCAGATTGCACACGAGCGGCGGGAGGGGCCCCAATACAAACAAGTCATGATTGTTTTCCTTGCATTACAACGTGATCCTCACAAAAGGAACATAAGGCACGCTCTCCACCTGTGTCAAGCCCACGTTTTTCTCCAGGCTACCGAATCCATGCCGTCACCCAGTCTGTCAGCAGTGTCCCGAGGCTGTTCCCCACTTTTGCTCACCGCTTCCCACAGGGATGCTGCTGGACCCTTGCTCTGCTGTGTGTGTGGCTGCTCCCCAGCTGGGTGATGCTGGGGATCACAAGACAGGACCACCTCACAGACACCTTGTCAGAATCCAAGGCACAGAAATCCTCAAGGCCTTGGGCCTGCTCACTCTGATTGTGAAATGTGTGCTGCATTTGATCTGAGAGCGTGGAAAAGGCTTCCAAACTTAGTGACCTATAACAAAGATTCTAGTCTGTAGTTCAAGAAAAGGCATGTTAAGTTAGATAGTAGAAGGTTGTGAAGTGTGAAGGTGAGATAGAGAAGGAGTTATAGAATAAAGGAAAAAGTTTAAAATGTAGTAATATGGAGTAGAGTACCAGAACTGTATGTCAGTTACATGATTGGATGAAAAAGCCCGCAATGTGGCAGGGGTGTAATGCAGGTGTGACTGACTATTGGTGTGAAAAGAAAAATATATGTATGTGGCAATTATCTATTGGCCAATTAACCCTTAAGAGACCTTGTAACCTGCAATCTTGTGACCACTGTTCATAACATGGCTGACTTCTACATTCCTCTGTGAAGGAGTTCTCACAACTCCAGGAAATTGTAGCAATACATTTCACTTTAAAGCATACCAGAGTGATCCCGTCTCAATCCCTATCATCCCGAGAACACCTCTGGTGAGGATTCAGGTACCAGAGGGTTTTCACCCACACAAGGTATAAATACAGCCTCATTATCCTGCATTTACAAAGCTCATCTGGAAACCCTGAAACAACTCTCAGAAAACCCTGTGTGCCTCACAGTTTCTTTAGATACTATAAAAAGTAAGTAAAATATTTGTGCAGTATCTGCTTTTGGCTTTTGATAGCCTGTCTCTGCAGCACAGATAGAAAAAATAAAGGGAGCTCTACAGGGAAGAGATTGCACTGAGGAATATTTCTAAATCACTGATCAGTGAAGGAAATAAAAAGCCTTAGAGCTTGTTGCTCACTTAAAGCAAACAAATGAAGAAAATAATATCATTGATTTTATTGGGACTACTCTAGGCGAAGCATTTACCTAAAGTACAATATATTTTTATTGTACCACTAGGAGCGGGATGCAAATATTTATAAATCTTCCTTTGAGGAGGTTAGCACTCAGCTGTTTTAAATAGCTTTGTGTGCTATGAAAATCTTTAAACCAGACATCCCTCACATTTAAAAGATGCCTGCAGAGAAGCATGGGCCAGTGTTTGGAAAACACCACGTGCCCTCATGGATGAAGCCACCCTCCCCAACAGGAGGCTGAGGCTGAATTACCCTGCAACAGACCCTCAGTGATGGTGTGTGGACCAGGACCCACTGGATCTGGAGTAGCCCTGAAAGGGCAGAGCAGAGCTGGGCATCAGTGGAATCCCCCGGGGCAGGCTGGGGGAAGCAGCTCCCCAGCCCAGGTGCACTGGGTGCTGTGCCAGGCAGAAACACAGGGGCTGAAGGACACTGCAGCCTGGTGGGGTTAGCTGCTCGCCACTGCCGACAGGAGCAGAGTTCACTCATTTAAAACTCATTCAGGTACCTCTGCACTCACCATGCTCTCTTTGGGACTGCAAGGCCAGCACACTGATGGTAACATGCAGCTGTGCTAAGGCAGTGGCAGACCCGGGCTGCAAGGGAGGTAAGGACTGCAGAAAGGTGTATCTAATATAGTAACAGCTGATATGTTGGAAGAACTGGGCAAACTCTGGTCCAGAAAGGGTTTGGATACCCTACAATTTGTCTTTTTTTTTCTTTTTTTTTTTTTTTTTTTCTTTTTTTTTTTTTCAGTTGTGTTAATTTATCATCAAGGATGGAGCCTGCAGAGGCTGTGGAGAGCACACAGGGCTGGCATGCAACTTACTTGATGCTGCTTAACTGCACTGAACTGAAATCAGTGTTACTGGGGCAGCATAGCTCACTGTTCAGGTCACACAGTAATTAATAGTGTCTTTTGAAACCATTTTCTCCTGTACATTGAAGAAAGTATTCTCTCTCTCTTCCAGTACAGGAATTAGGAGCAGAAATTGAAGCCTGCTTCAAAGTGAAGCCCAGCTTCTAAACAAACAAAAGCAAGTTCTTCTTCAGAGAGCAGATGGCCTTATGGGACCCCTTGCTGATGATGTTTTGGATGCTAAAAGTCTGTATGCATTCAGGAGGAAGCTGTAGAAGTTCCTGGGAAAGGAACCTACAGAATGTTGCTACATGCACACTGCAAACCATGTTTAGCTCAGGAAGTCCTAAGCCGACAATGGCTGGAGGCTGGAGGAGTATCTGATGTATCTGTTTTCTTCTTGCTTTTCTCTGCACACCCATTTATGGTGCTCTTCAGAGACAGGATGCTGGGCTGGATGGACCTATGGCCAGGACTCCTATTGCCAGATTTGTGGTCTCTTAAAGCAAGCCACCCTGATCCAAGTCATCTTTACACCAGTATGACAGTGCCTGTACATTGGGACAGAAATAAACTACGTGGGACCCATGAAAAGGAGGAGCTGAGGGATGCAGGAATCTAAAACAAGAAGTGAGAAGCCAGGAGCAGCCATGCCACAGAATGCAAGGTTTTATCTGGATGATCCCCTGGCCCTTACATTTCTTCCCTGGGCCACGGTGAGGACAACTGCAGCTCACAAGTTCAGGATGGTCACAGTCCCCTCACCAGCCCCAGAAGGAAAGCCATCTGCAGGGACATAAAAATACAGAAAGAAAAGGAGCAATTCCATTTTGGTTCAGGGTCTCACCACTCCCGCTCCTCACAGGCAACCCTTTTTCTTTGCACTGGGCATTTTGTATGTGTTTCTTTTGGAGAACCTGCCCTGGGTGGAGGAGCAGAGGGGCACAGGTGCCCGTGGAGTCCAACCATAGCTAATCCTCAGCCATAAACATGGCCAAAATAAAGTATCAGGCTGCTTCTTCTTTTTTTTTTTTTTTTCCCCATCTTCTGAAACTGGCAACAAGAAGTAATTTCCACTTCTGCTCCCTGTGTTGCTGCTGCTTCCGCTGAGCTCTCCACACCTCAGCTCTCCAGGGCAGCAGTGCACATGCTCCATTTGGAGGCACTAAAGGGAGCATTGCTTGGCCAGCATCACTCTGAGGATGTCTGTCCTGCCCAGGGAGGCTCAGCAGGAGCACTGAAACTTCCTGGCCTGTTCCCATGGGCAGGGAAGGCTCAGGAGCAGGAGTTACTGGGAGTTACTGGGAGTTACTGGTGACCATGTTGGGCAGCAGCCCAATGCTCCCAGCATGGGTCCATTTGAAACACTTTCAGGAAAGTCTAAGAATAACAGTGATTAAATGTAAACCAGCATGTGGACATGTCCAAATACTGCTGGCCTGAGGGGTGTACGGTAGGAAGCCAGTAAATGTGTGTCTTGGTGTCAGAGTAGCACAGGTCTGTCTCTGCACCTCAGTGAGTCTCACCAAGGCCACTGAGCATGAGTGAAGCATGAAATCCAGGTGGCAATAGGCAGTCAGTCACAAGGAAACATCTTCCTGGGGGCTGTTGACATTATTATTCTAGATCAAGAAGCAAATTCTACATGTTAGTTACTTAGCAGATGAAGTTACCATGCCAACTCGTATGCTACCTTTTTTTTTTTTTAATTATTATTATTGCAAGAGTAGGCAGCGCTCCCTTGAGATTTCACAAAAGGGGAGGAAAAATGTCAAAGTGCCAAGAATATAATGGAATTTCTAGCCTCAACCCTATTTTCCATAGATCTGTTTTTCAGCTTACATCCCTCTCTTTCTCATGGCAGCAGTGAGGCTAAGCCAAGAGACTCTCTGAATGGTAATTTAGTGGCCAGCCCACGATATTGTGGTGCTACACTCCAGTAATCTGCAGTTCTCTACCCCCGCTTCACACAATTTTCAGAGAACTAATGCAAGGAGCTGGTGCCAAATGATTGCACAGCCTTCCCCCAACCTCTCCTTGACTTCTCTGCATTTCTTTCTTTGTTCACTGTTTCTCTTTGCTTTCCCATCTGTCTTCTTTCCGCTGCTGAAAGGATTTTTATTTCTGACAGCTATTTTCATTTTCATTTTTTTCCTCTGTTGTCTTTACTTGTTTTCCTTCACAAAATGTATTATATTCCTGTCTCTTCCCCCCACTCAGTACTGCATATTCTGCTCTCCATCATCTCTAGGGCCCTCTTGCAGAGCATGGACTCTCCAGGGGAGTAGATGTGGGGGCCACTGGTGTGATGCTGGGAAGCAGGGAACTAGCTGTCCATACCACTAACAATTTCAAACATGCACTAGTTCAGCCTGAACACAAGAAAGCCTTTACCTGAGAGACCTGGTGAGTTAAATCTTCCTGGAAGTAGAGCCAAAAGTCTCCCTAAATTTAGTGCCCTTTGCTTTCTGTCTTGGGATTAAAAGCCACTCAATTCCAAGAAGCATGGGTGCTGTAGCCTCTCCCAGGGAAAATCCAGTGATGGAGGATGTATGAAAAGAGAGGGGCTGCAGGGAGGATGTCGGGGGCAGGATGTGACTGCCAGCTTCCTACACCTCTTGGGGAACCTGCGTAGGATTGGTGTGCTGAGGCACAACAAGACTCCCGAGTGCCTGCAGAAAGAAGCGGATTCAGCTGAGCGCAGCCTCGCTGGCGGTGCGGGCTGGCAGAGCCGGGAGCCCTTGGCATGGCTCCGCTGGACCAGCGCGGGAGCCACTCGTGCCCATTCACCGCCGGCTGCTGTGCCAGCGCTGCCGAGCTTTGCTCGACACGCGGCGCCGACGGGGAGGGAGTCCTGGCAGGGGCTGTGCAGCTGCCTGCGGGAGACGTGGGCAGGGGGACACCAATCAGCGCTGTCAGATCTTGGTCCAGACCTTACATCCCTTGTTGTAAAAAGACATTGAACCCAGGGTCCACCTTCACCAAGAGTCAGCTCTATCTCCTAAGAAGCAGAAGCGCGATACCTGCACTGGTTTCGCACCCTATTTTCTTTAAGACCTCCATGTGAACCAGAAAAACAGGGCACAGACCTTTGTTCCGAGTAATGGTTCTTTCACGACTTGCCTTCCATGGCTTTATCCTGCTTATCTGTCCACAGTAAAGTTCAAGGATGTGATATGGGTTGTGACTCAGCAGCTGGCTTGTGACCAGAACCAAACAGGATGCATTAATTTGTCCTGGTCAACATCCACGGCCAAGTCTTGCTTTTTATCTTACCGAGGGATCTTGCTACTGACCATTGTATTCAAATACTGTCAGGTGCATTGGCCATCCAGAGATGCTCCTCAGTTGTTGACAGACAACACAGCAGGTAAATATTCGCAATTACTGCAATTCTAACTTTCTACAATGAATTCTGATGCTTGGCTTTTCAAGGTCAGATTTTACACATCTATTTCACTTTTTCTGTTGCCACTGCAGCACTCCACAACATGTGGAAGCCTGACTTAGTGATGTGTAACAGGACTTCCCAAAAGTGCCCAGTGTCTGCCAGCTGTGCTCCCACCAAAGCTGCTGGGCATGAAGTAAATCCATACTAACTTCATGCCACCTGCTCCTCACAGACACGAGAAACACTTTGTAAGTATCAAGCTGAAGCAGAAGCAGTCCTTAGACTTTGGAAAGGCTGCTCAAAGGGATGAGGACTATCTCCATGTATCAGTGCTGATGAAGTCATGGAGAGATTGGTGGCTGTGTTTCAATAAATTACACCAGTGCAATTACTGGTTTGCACATAATGACCTGAGTCACGGCTTGTGGGGGAGATTATTTTCATGTCGGTGCAGTGCTGTCGCACCGTGGGTTGTACAAGGTGATGCAGTGTAGTAAATCTGAAACCAAACTGCACATGCACTCAGTAACTCAGAGCCCACAACTGCAGCTTGAGTGGAGTGTGAATTGCGTGTCAGAATACAATGATGAGAAAAACAACAAAAGCCTAATAGGGAAGGAACAGAGAAACTTAGTACAAAAAATCGAAAAGGCTTGTTGGTTATATTCTTTCAATCTGATAAAAGTCAATAATATTTTAGAGACAAGTATCTAATAGGTCAAAGAAGAGGAAATGACTGACATTCCTCTGCGATGTGGTACAATCACCACGAGGCCAAATTTTCTAAACATCAGTCTAGCAGATGAGGCAGAGAGGCAATTAAAATGTGGGAGACAAAATGCGCCATAGCCACAGAAAGAATACAAATTTGGCTTCATTGCTTATCCTTTGATTTTTTAGCAGGCTGGGGAAGACATTTGTGCTAGGACTTGAAATGTGATATACTGCTCCCGTTGCTATTTTGCAATCATAGAGAGGGAGGATTTACACACCTTAGTGTCATCTTCTCTCATCCTCATTCACGCCTTCCAAGAAAATGTGTCTCAAATGTCTGATTAGAAAACAATGCAGAAGAGTCAATGCCCTTGGAGTCTGGTTAATTTAAAAACATCTATGTTTGCTCTTCTGGGAAACCACTAGATATGGACCAAAATCCAAATTCCTGCATGAGAGAGGACTGAAGCCTGACTCAGAGCAAAGCTCTGTGGTTCCAGCATGCCTGCCAGGTACTGCCCTAGGAGGATGGTGCCAGTATCCCTTTTGGAGCCAACAAGGCAGTCCCTGGTGCAAGGCCAGGCCGCCACCTCTGGCTGGGCAACTTTGTACATATCTGGGTGACAGTCTGGCTGCCAAGGTGTGCTTGCATGATGGGGGATGCCAAAGAGGACACCAGGCATCACCTGACACCTCCTGCTGTCCAGTTCTAACCACAGAATGAAAGTAAAAAGTGGGGAGGGGCAGGAAAGGTCAGGCAAGATTTCACGTAAAACACTTAAAAAACCCAAAACAAGAAAACAAAACAACACATTGAAAAATTTAAAATTCAGTTGAATCATAAATTGATTTCTCCCTTTCCCCCATCAGATTCCTCTTTGGGGACCTGGGAAGTCAGGCAAGAGGGATGTCCCCCGGCATGGCACCTGCCTGCCATGGGTGGTGCAGCTCCCTCTGGAACTGCCCAGCTCCAGGGTGTCCATCTGCATGGCCAAGGCAGAGCTCTGCAGTGCTGCTCGTTGCGTGGGATGAGCGTTTGAAGCAGCTGGGTGCTGAGGAAGGAGCTGCTGCTTCCCTGCAGGGAGGAAGGAAGAAGTCTCCCTCTGGGAAGAGACGGTGCTGACAGCCCCCAGGAGCCAGGAACTCATGTGGGGCTCCATAGAAACAGACAGAGAACTCAACTCACTCCCCTCTGATGAGCTCAAAATTATTTTTTAAATTATTCTTTCTTTCCTGTAGTGGCAGTGGAAAACCCATGTGACTATGGCAGCATTGAGAAGCAGCCGAGAGTCCCAGGCTCTGGGGTTGTGACCCCATCCCTGAAGTGGTGACCCCATCCCTGAGGTGGTGTGGTGCTGTGCCCACAACAACGTGCTCAGCAGGGACACAGGCACCACTGCAAACTGCAGGGCTGGCTCCAGGCCGGTGCCCAGGCAGTGGGAACAGTGCTCCCTGGAGAGCCCAGTTCCGAGGGGGCACAGCTGAGAGGGCTGCATTGACACAGCACTGAGAGCTCCATCCATCTTCCAGCTTTCCAGCTCACACCAGACTCTCCAGCATACCCTCAGCTCTACAGAGACAAGTTTGGCTCAGTGCTAGGAGGGATGTGAACTGGAGTTTTCTGCATACCAAGGCTGTGCTGTGACTTGTAGGGCATGTCGTGTCCTCAAAACAGTGTCAGTAGCATTAGGTCAAATTAAACTACATCTGCTGGTGAAAGAGGAGAGAGGTTGGCAGGATTTGCCCAGCTAGGAGGTGGTGGAGAAGATGCCAATTGCTCAATCTCACCTGTGCCAAGGTGTGTTTGATGCTGCAGAAACCTCACAAACATTGCCTGGAGGAATTTTCTGTGGGCTCAGGGATAAAGCCATGGCTTTGCTACCTTGAGGTTTGACCCCATCTCAGCAGATGGGTACAAAGTGGTCCAAGACAGACTGTTGGGCATGAGGACTAGGAGAGCAGTAGGGTCTGGGCTGTCAGGTCCCTGAGGAATGTGGGTCTCTGCAATCTCTACCTTTTACTTTCGTGTCTGTGCAAGCACTGGATTTCATTCCTTTTCCACAGAACACAGACAAAAGCTGAATCTTAAGTTTCTATTGTGGTTTGCGTCCATTCCTGCAAGATTTGTTGGGCTGAGTCCAAGTGACTTTCAGTGACTTTCAGATTCAGAAGCAGAAGATTTCTTATGAACACTATTCAGAGAGTAAAATAAAAAAAAATATTTTGTGGTTTAGTTTTCACCCTGCTGGCACTAGAGCATTGCAGAAAGAAAGAAGCAGAGAGAAACACTACAGGAGGGTGAAATGTTCACTGCAAGAGTTGGATTGAAGGGAGATGGGATGTCCTGGGGTCCTTTGCTGTCCCCTGCATACATACACGTGTGTGAACACAGCTGGCTCTCTGCAAGCACATGCAGAGAGGTTACAACTACAGCAGGCATTTGTATGATGTAGTGACAGGTGGAGGTAGGGAAACTGTAAATCTGAAGCCTTTGTTTCCCAAGTTGGAAGAAAGTCGGTTTTATCTTCCCAGATCCAACACTGCCTCACTGATTTTTGATGCTGGAGCAGATAGAAGCAATTAAGCAGATCTTTTACTTTCAGGTTCTGGCTCCAGCATTGCGAAGTTTTTGCAAAAGCACCCTGGGAGCCGGGACACCCACACATCCCAGCGGGAGCTCTGCCCTCCCAGCGGTACGAACCCGGCGGCGGAGGGAAGCGCACCCCCGGGCAGCTTCTCCTTGTCTCACCCCGGATAAATCCCAGCTTCCCGCTGCCGTACTCACAGAGTCAGCCCAGCACTGCACAATTACATCTGCTCCACTTGCCTTCTTGTTTTTTCCCCTGGGGAGATGGGAAGTATAGGCTTTCTTAAAGGGCCACGCGGCACACGCAAACCCATCGGGGTGTGCCCCGGAGCCCGGTTCGGTGTGACAGCCCGCGGTACCTGCGGCGTTCGTCGGCGGGGGAATCGCTGCCGCCGGCTCCCGGTGCCGCTGCCGGAGGAAGGGCAGGCACGGCCGGGGATGTGGGGACAGGGGCGGCCGAGCGGTTTGCAGGGTGTTTGCCAAAGCAGCGATGCCGCAGGAACCGGGCCGCGGCCGCCCAGCCGGAGCAGACGTGTGGGAGCCCGAGGGCGGAGGGTGGCCGTGAAGCGTGGCCAGGGAGGGCAGCGCAAGTGGCCACGCTCCCCACAGACAGACAGCCCTGTTTGGCAGCGGGGCGGCCCATGGCCCCAAAAACCCAGTCCCCACGGGGATGGCTGCATGCGAGTGGGCTTCCCCTGTGCCCCTGCAGCTGGGGCTCGATGGAGACACGGCCTCTGGCTGGCACCGGCAGCCTCTCCGGTGTCACATGTGCTGCCATACACTGCCCTTGCACCCATTTCTGCGGGAGGCACAGGGAGGAGGGACACAGTCCGCCAGCGCATATGAGCAGTGCTCAGTGTTCCTGTCACTGCTTTAAATCAAACTAGACTCTACACAAAAGAAAACGGCGTTTTTGCAGCAGCCCCTGTTATGCTGCTGCACTTAGGGATCCATTATAGGCCCCCACACCAAAAGGTTTCAAAACATGCCTGTATAAATCCCCTTGGACTGGGAAAGAAAAACACTGCCAGTGAACCGGCCCACTTGAAAGGACAAGCAGGATTGACAGACACCTGTCAGGGCCGAGTGCTTTGGGGATACTCAAATTGTACACCTGAATCACTTGACTGCCACAATGTCATACAGTGAGCAAGAGCCTTTCCCACCTGTCTCCTTAGCAGTTGCCCACACTCCCACTGCTCCAGGGAATTCTGACACCGTTTTATACTGGTCTCCAGTTTTCCATAGGGATTATGCATTTATTAAAATAAAGGACAAACTCCTCGGACTGGTTTACAATAACATCACCAGACAGATTCCAGTCAGCCAGGAGAAGTGCCCAGTGTTTTGCAGCAGCAGGAGCAAGGGTTTGCAAACACTCTAATAACTGGTTAGGAGCTACTGCCTTTGTTGGCTTAATAACCAGCTGTGGCTTAACCAGTTCACTCTGAACAAAGTGACATCATGATTTCTGCACCAGCTGGGCCCACTCACCCCACCATCACACAGAAATTATGCCCAGTTCTCTCCACATGATGGGAAAGATTCTGATGGTCAGACTGATGGACGGCATATGAAATAGTCTGGAGCAAATCAACCAAAAAAGAGTGACTGGGCTCTAATGCTCACCCTGAGCATGGCTCAGTTTTAAAATCTTCAGCTGCCTCTCTGCCATCACTGACCACCCACCCTCACAGGGGCAGCTCCTTAAGTGAATTATCTCTGCAGTGATGAGCCCCTACAAGCATTCATTAGCACAATAGATTTGAGGAGTTTCAGCAGATATATGGGTTTAGGGTTTATGGAGTCATTGATATGTGAATTAAGCACTGACTGACTGAGACTAACTCTTCAAAAGGAGTCATTATAATCTCTATAGAAATATAATGATTACAGTGACAACATCTTCAATGAAACTTCAAAAACACTCATTTTAAAAAATTGGTACAGAAGTATATATTTAAATGAAGCACTAGTTCTCAGTTTTTCCCATCCACCCAAGGTAAAGAAAATTCAGCTTTCCAGAGGTCAGGTTTCATCCAGGGAGATGTTCAGTAAAAGTTGCTTTCCACTTTCCTGGGGCATTGCTATGGGCACCAAATCTCACACTGGTGTGGGCAATACAAAGGTGTGATACATGAAGCCTTCAGCACTGGAAGAAAGCCAAGGTTTCAAAGGGTTATACAGATAAGAACCAGCCTGCACCTTTCCCCCCTCCATCGAACCAAGCCTGGGATTAACCTGGGGAAAGTTCAGCCAGGAAAACACCAAAGAGGTTTCTCACACGGCTCTATTGGTTTTTCTCAAGGTCCTTGTGCTTTAGAATGTCCTGCAGCAATGTGGCAAACAAATGTTAACTTGTCTTTGGTAAAGTTTTTGAGCACTGTAGAGTGGAAATTTTGGTGCAGTAAAGCAAAACCCCACAAAGGAGAAGCACAAGCTCCCGCTTCAGGCAACCTCCCCGTCATCTGCAGCAGAGGCAGTGCTGAGCTCCCAGCTCAGTCCCTGGCCTCAATGACACATGTTCAACAGCAGACATCTAGCCTGGTGACAGGCACAGCAGGCAGGTGCCTTGGCTCCAGAAGTGGTCTAGTCTTAGTCACCTAATTTAAATAACAGAGTAGTCTAACTTTGCTTGAATTGCTCAGCAGGGCTTTATTCCTGCTCCAAGGCTGCTATCCACCAGGAACATTCGGTGCTAGCCAGCTCCAAGGGGAAACTCTCACTCAGTTAAATTCGATGCCCCACCTCCAGGAGATGGGGCTGGTTATCCCCCTGCTCTTGTGGCCATCAAACTCCATCCCATTGAAACCAGTGGAGTTAAAACACAATGAAAAGCTGTGGCATCAGGCTGGTGTTTTGGCAAAGCGTTGGGTGAATCGAGAGAAGAAGCACAATCACATAGATAATCTGCTGCCAATGTCATGCACACGGCACTTCCGCTCTTTGAGTTCTGGTTTGGCAGCTCCTGTGATGAGAGGGGTGAGGGCCCCTGCTCAGTAGGACACAGCAGCTTCCTCCTGAAGCCAATGAGCTGTGGCATTTCAATCTCGAGGCTGGGGTGATGGACTCCACCCTGGCCTCGCTGATGCTCACTGCAAACTAATGGGCTACAGAGCGCACAACCTGCACAGACAGTTTTTAGCAATTACCATCCATCTACCCATCAGCTCACAGTGATCACAAACAAGCAGAAGGAAATGCTCAGCAGGCATCACCACAGTGCATCCCTGATGCACCGGCTGAGCATCCCCAGGAGCAGAGCTGCAGCCAGGCTGGGGGAGCGCACAGGCACTGCCCCAGCCTTGCTGCACCACGCAGCTCTGGGGCCAGTGGGAGCTGCTCTGGGATTGCTGGCAAAATGTGCTTGTGGGGCTGTTGCAGCAAGAAACAGGAGAGTGGGGAAGCCTGTCTCCCACCTGTGCCATCCCTGTTGGGCTCACATGACCCCTGGCACAGCTGTCATAGCACATCGGGCTGGTGGCTTGCTGAAAGTGTTAAAACATTTTTACTTCAAAGGAAGAAAACCAGTGTGAGAGATCCTGCTCGAACAAGCCTGTTCCAGACCTTTTCTAGGAGGAGAGGAAGGAAAACTTTGATCCTAATCCTTCAAAAGCACCTAGGATGGACTTCCACAGCAGTGGCAGCTCTCATGGAAAATCCTCCTGGCCCACCTTTCTGCAACAAAACGAACACTTGTGACTTTGTTACCTGGTGTAATATATACTAGTTCAAGTGGTCTCCTTCCATGCCTACACAGGAACAGTGTAGGACACCATCCCTAGATCTGGAGCACATCCTCTCCCAGGCAACACTCTTGTGTTTTGCAGAAATACACCTTCCAAATTCTCCCACTCAAACCTGGGGGCCAATATCCCTTCTGCAAAAGCCAGCATCCAAATCACAACCTGTTTCTTTCCTGCAAATGGACTTTTCAGCTTAAGGCTCAAACCTCCCACAACCTAAAAGCAGAAAGAAAAATATTTCAGGTGAAACAATATCTCTTATTTCCCTGCAAACCACCCCTCAGGAGAAAATGGCTGCACAGGCACGTGCAGCCTCCAAACAAGCCTTTGCCTCAACCATCATCAACAATGCTGTTAAAAATATCAATCCTCTCTGCTGCAATAAATCACTGCAGCTCTGGGGTCCCCTCCACCCACACAGGCTGAGATTTAAGCCCCACATGGAGCAAATGAAACCTGCAGAAAGGGAGTGGGCCACAGCACACCCCACCAGAGCTGTGCCAGTTGGGTTGCTGAGGCTGTGAGGGCGCAGTTTTCTGAATATGCATCATAGCAGTATTCCCCTGGAGCTCAGCAATGTGTTTTTCTCCTGGCCTTTGGAGTTGATGAAAACCTCGGTGCTGTGGAGGGAATTGCAGGACCCCTCCCAAACCATTCTCCCTGCCCCTCACCTCTGCCAAGGAGCACTGCACCTCTGGAGCCTTACACTGTGCTCCACGGGTGCTATCGCAGGAAAAGAAATAAGAAAGAAGGCAACAAATATGAACAAAAGACACAGAGAAGGGATGAGGGATCAAATAAACCCCAAACCAAATATTCCAAAGGGCCAGGAGGCAAAGCAGCAGTGTGAAATCCTCACAGAGGTTAATGGGTGCAGGGCATTAGGGAGCTGTTAAACAGCAAACACCCCTGCAGATTTGGGCTGTGCACATCCCTCAGAACATCTCCAAGGAAATCAAAAACCCCTTGAAATATTCTCATAGCAAGAGATCAAGCAACACACCTCCTCCTTACTTGAGGAAGGTAGACTGAATACATGCATTTCACAGGCGGGAAAGCTGAGGCAGAGGGTACAGCCCATGCTCCAGATGTTGTCCTGCTTCCATTGTGTCCATTAAGCACAGATTAAGCCAAAGCAAAGACAAGACAAACAAGCACAGGGCTTGGAGACATCTGTGAATACAGATACCTGTTGGGAAGAGATCCCCCAGCCCCAAAGGGAGGGAGGGAAGGAAGGAGTAAGGGAACCCATGCATTCCCTTTGACCACAGGTGGAGCAGCAGCTCCCCAGCACAAGGGGAATCTTGCACAGGACACAAATCCTGCAGATGAACCGCTGCTCACACTTGTCCAAACCTGTCCTGAAGATCTCAGATAGTGCAGCTTCAACAGGCAGAGAACTCTCCCCACTGCAGGGAGGGCAAGTTATTCTACTCCTGTTTTCATCAGTCCTCTCCACAGCTGCCACCTGTTGTGTGGCCTCTATTAGATGAAACAGTCCCAATGCATTCAATTCCCCCTCACAGCCCTTATTTTCCAGATCTCTGGAAAGCTGATCTGACTCTTCACGTGACTGACATTTTCTGCACTCCTTCTACCCCACTGCTGTCCAGCCCTACTTATAGTCATTTTTAATGCACCTACAACTTGACAAAACACTTTGCAAAAGCCAAAACTGAAGAAAAATGGCAAACGACTGCAAAACGTAGTACATTTTTAAATTCCCATGACTTTCTGTGGACAAACACCTATAAACAGCATTGCCCTGATGGCATTTCCAGGAGCAGGAGCGTTCCTTCAGAGCTGCTGTTAGGAGAGAGCACCAGAAAGGGTTGTAGGGAGAGGGGTGACCTAGACTGTGGGATTCAGAGCTCCCTCAGGACTGTGTTTACTAACATCCCAGCAGGCCCTGGTGCTAGCTGTGTTTTGGGGTAGTTGACAGCTCCCAGAGAGGCCCAGATCAGATCTCATCCATGCTAGACTTCCTGCCTGCTCTGGCTGCACCTCAGTTACAGTAAGCCTGTCTGTACAAACCAACACCATGTAAATATTTTGTGGATGAGGCAATTAAAACCGGGATGGAAAGAGGTTTAGTTGGACTTTGTGTCCAAAGGGGCTTTCCGCCCCTCAACCTGTGCCTGAATAAATAGCTCATTCCTTTGTTCATGTTGTCAACCTGCCAGGTGGCAGAAGCATTATCAGTAATAGTTTTCCCCAGTACAGCAGGGCAATCTCTGGCTTACACATGATTTTGAAGAGCCCAAGGATAGAAAGCTCAGCACTGGGCTGCCTGGCTGAAGGAGGCTTCAGGCAGGACTCTCCCTGCAACATGGGGCAGCCACACACAGTGCTCTGCCCAGTCCCATCTCACCATCAGGGCAATTTCACACCAGTCCATGCTGCCACACTCCTCTGTTTAATATGATCGTAATTATTCCCATCCCACACACTTTCCATCTCCTGGACACACAGTCTCTCCCAGAGGTAGAGGAGACTGTTATCCTCTGCTCTCTCCCTCTGTTCTCCTCTGCACAGCACCAAGTCCAAATGTCATTTATGGCATCTATCCATCACTAACCCCTCTGCTGCCCCTTATCACCCTGACAGGTGATATGCTGGCAGGCTCCTAAAGCAAAGAAGTGCACACTGCCCACAGCATGGTGGCATCTCCTGGTCTTGTTTTACACCAGGACCTTGGACACCTGGCAGCCTGACTTGCCTCTGTCTGGTCACTAAAGGAGCCCCAGGATTAAATCATTTTACACCACTCAGTAACAAACCAAGTGACTGTGTTTAATGTTGCTTAAACCTTCAAGGCCCCTTTTTTCGACCTCTTTTGCTTTGAGTTGCCTCCAAAGTTTCCAAATACTCTGCGAATGGAGGGATCCAGGGCTAGCAACCCCATGGAAATAAGTGCCCACAGGGCAAAGTGAGAATGTGAGTATATAAATATTTAACAGGGGACACAGTACTCCCTGTCCCTCACCCACATCTGGCAATCATTACCGGGACCAAGCCACCCGTGACCTACACAAACAGAGCAGAAGGGGGTGAGATGTAGCCATCCCACACAGCAGCTCTGGGGCTGCTTTTGAACCCCTACACCCAGATAATGTGGGGCTTCAGCCCGTCAGGACAGGACCTCATCCTGAAATCCTCCTTCCTCTCATTGCCCCAGGCCACCTCAAGGCAGCAGCTCACCCCATTGTAGAACCTCTGGTTCGAGGCCCCATCTGCACTTCTAGGGTAATAATTAACCTGGAATTTTTTCCCCACCTCTTCTTTTAAATGCTCAAAAGTAGTGAAAGTGAAACAGTGCTGAGTCTTTTCCAGAGATCAAACAGGTGAAGGTGCTGGAGCTCTTGGACAGGTGCAGACAGAACATTTTTTCCACTTTTAACAGCCCTTTTCAGAGGGTAAAGGAGGATGGAGAACAGCACCATTCCCAGAGGGAAGCCCTTGGCCAGTGCATGTGTGAGGGATGGTGCCCCAGTCAGCTGAGGTGGGTGAGCTGGTCCGGATCTCTGTCCCACAGAGCTGCTCACCTGCCACTGCATCTGCACTGGATTTCCTGTGGCACAGAGCTGCTCTCGTTTTCTGTGGATCCCACCTGTGCTATCCCAGCTGCAGTGGAGGGGATCACTTCAATCAGGACTCGGGTATGTATTCCTTTCCTTTCTCATGCCTTTTATTCCTTTTTCCCTGGCTCTCTCCACCGTGTAGGTCACCCCTTTGGCCACTGCTGCCGCTCCGCTCTGGCTGGAGGGCCCCCAAGCAGTCTGAGCTGAGATCTCAGCCTCCTTCCACTGAAACCCCTGGGCAGTGGGGTGCCCTCCTCTCCCTCCCACCCTCTGTATGGGCTGTGAAGGGTGAGCTCCTGAGCAAGGCAGTGAATGGTTAAATACTCCCTCCCATGGCAGTGTGTGAGGATCTGAGCCCCACTGGGCAAGCAGCTCAGCAAACCCATGGGAAGATGCCATCCCTGCAGTTCACAGCTTGTGAAATAACCATGCACAAGGGAGCAAAACTCCAGTTGAGGAAGGATGAGATCTGTTTCCAGAGTCCCAACATATTTATTGACTGCTATCATTTTTCAGTCTCTGGCTTCTGTGGGCTGCAGAGACCCAAGACAGGCAGCAATAGTGTCACCTCAAGCAATAGCTGTTTCTAATAATTTGAACTGTTCACTCAGCTGCCTTAAGCCTGCTCTGGAGAAACGTAGCATTTTCCATCCTCAGGGCTCTGCAATGTACCATGGCTCCATGAATGGGCTGTATCAGCTGCTGGCCTGATGGGAACCCTTTGCAAGGGAGGGAAGGCAAAACCTCTCACCTGCCCCTTCCCAAACACCTAGGCCAGCCCTCAAGGTGGGCAGAGGGGAATCAGTCTGTCTGCAGCAGGGCAGGAGCTGAGCAAGTGCAGAGGCTGTGGCTGCAACCCAGCAGCACTGACAGGAACACTTCTGCCAAAATCTGGAATCTCCTGCAGCATCCCCCGCAGTTCGTGCAGAGGTTTGTTTGACCTTGGAGATACCCATTCTTGGCATGTTGGGATGCAGTGCTCTGAGGCAGGAGGAGGGATCTGAACCCCTCCTGCCTTGTACTGCCTCCTGTGCTGTAATAATGATGATTCATAGTGCAGAGATAGCAGTGGCTTTGGTGGAAGGGGCTAGAGAAGAGCTCAGCCACCTGTTGATAGTCACTCACCCCTGGGCCATCTCCAGCAGCAGCAGCTCAGGGTTTGAGCAGGGCAGAAGAAGCAACAAACCCCATATTCACATCAGAAAGTGGGAACACCCCAGTGAGATTCAGGAAGACTTTTATTCCCACATGGCTGGAAATCCACCTAGGTGAATGGAAAGTAGAACCATATCTGGTTACCCACTGAAATGGTATGTTTACACAGATTCCAACATCTCTGACATCTCATGATTCCTTGGTGTTGGAGAAATAGTCACCTCTTGCCTGGTTTATGGAGTCAAGTGAAGCTTTCCAGAGCACCAGGTGCAGGCCAGGGTTGGTGTCTGTGGGTAGAGAGATTATTTCAGCAGTTACAGGCTACAACATCTTGCTCTGTCCTTGTATTTAGGCACAGGAAAGCAATGGGCCAGATTTTCAGTCCAGGACTGACTTTGGAGACACAGTAATACCCTGTTAAGGACATCTCTAATTCTGCTGTTTTATGTATTGCAGTGATTACTATCAACCTGTTTGGTACATCTCCTGTTGAAAGACAAGATAAATAGAAATATGGAGCTAGACACAAGGAGTGTGACCTCAGAACCAGCCTCTCCAATGAACAGTCCAGGGAAGGCAAACATGGAGGTCACTTCTGAACTGAGCAGTTCAGATTTGCAGAGCAGGGACAGTGGGTTCTTTGAAAGAGGTATTAAAACAATGTTAAGCATCCGGAAGTCGAAGCGAAGTCTGAACAAAGAGAGAGGGAAGGAAGATACTGGCACCTGGAATGCAAAAAGTCTTCTGCGAACACTCAGGAGCTACGAGGAGAACAAATCCACAATCTGTAATGATGTGGAGAATGTTGGTGAGATATGCGAGCCCACTGAAGCAAAACCTCTTTCAGGTAAGACACAAAACCACCACTGTCATTTTCTTGGCAGGATAAATGTAACAGTAATTTACAGTATGCAAGGCTTGTGCCCAACCGAGGTGCTAAAGGACCAGGCATCCCTTCTCAAGGGGGAGGCAACTGCACCCCTTGCATGGACTTGTTGGGTGTTACCTGGCCCAGCCTGAGCAAGCCCCTGCCACTGAACATGCTGCTCTGTAGCCTCCTGTGTGGTAGTTTAGCCACATCAGCAGCTCACCTATCAACCTGTCAGTGTGATATTGCCCATCACACATATCAGTCACCAAGCTGCTGAGCACAGTTTGGGAACTGCTGGTCTGACAGTACCTAGAAGTGCAGAGTGCTATTGCCTGCATTGACATCCTGGGCAATTTCTGCTCTTCAGCTCTCAGACTGGTGGTCCTCCGACTGTGCTCTGTAGGGTGCTGTGAGGCCTAGAGGGGAAGAAAGATGGTTTGCCTGTGATCTGGTTTGGAAGCTCCTCTTTGGTTCCTAATTTTAGAGATTGCCTTGCAAAGAGACTTCCACAGATACTTTGCCCTCTTGCATTGACTTTCCACCTGTCTTCCTCACAACAGCAGTTCTGCAAGTATTTGGCTTTTGTCTTCCTCAGGCTGGTTACTCTCATGTGTTTTGTCAGCATTTTATAGACAGGTCTCAGACAAATTATAACACTTTTCCCCAGGTGTGAGCAGACTGCAATGACTTTGATCATGGTTTGAGCACTGCTGTCCTCCACCTTCTCAAGGCAGAGGTGCTACAATGCATTCACCTGAAGATAGACTGAGGTGGAACATGACTTGGCCTTTCCTCAGTCTAAATTTCTGGAAAGAAATTCTTGGTGTACTGCATAGGGTGCCACAGGGATCAAAGGCACGGGCTGACACTGCCTCACTACTGTAATGTGCTCTACTCTGCTGGGAAGTGATTTACTGCTTTGCATTGATACATTGTGAGCTTGGAGATCAGAGTTTATGAGACAGGCTCAGATCCAGCTTACCAAGGGTCATAGATGAGGAACAGCAGAAAATGTTATCACAAGCTTTCTGATCTCCTGGAATAAACAAGCTGGGAAATTGCATGAATAAGGCCCATTCTCTACCCAATATCTTGTGTTTGGCCTGGACTAGAGCAGCTCTGTCAGAAACACCTCCCATCCTGAGATAATATGGCAAGTGATGGAGGCTCCACCATGTGCACCATTAAGCTGCATAATAGTTAATTGCCTTTCAATTGTCTTCCTTCAACCACCAGCTGGCTGATCTTATATTGCTGAATTAAAGATCCATTTAGCACCCAACATCACCTCCCTGAATAATTATCCTAGATGGTGATTAAATGGTGTTTTCTCACTTTGATAAACAGAACAGAATGTATTCCTCTAGTCTCGCACTGCAAGCATTTGTGTAAACACAGGTTTTATATTAAGCTATCTAGAAGAGACTAAGTTAATTGGTAGAATTTCCCTCCCTTCTGAGTGCAGAAGAAACTGTAGCACCATATAGGCACTCAAAGATCTATCTGTTCTGGGATGCATCAATAGTTGGGTTATTTGGCATATTTCTGTCTTCATACAGATACTCTTACGCTACAAAGATTGCTTGGTACATATGGTATAAAACCTGTGTACAGACAAGCCTAAGAGCAGAAATTATGTGCTATGAACCAGTCCTTCATATCTTCTTTGAGTGCTCTCCAATTTTTTTATATCATTTTGTATGTGTATGTCCCAGAAGCAGTGGTCCACACCTGCCTAAATGATACCCTTTCCCTTCTCTTTAATATTTTTCTTATGCCCAGTGTCAGAGTGGGATCTCCTGTTCAGAGTATCTGTTACAACGCTGAAGACAGCAAGAGCTTCCCACGGTCTCTGAAAAGCTAACAGTGCCCTTGGATCTCCTCAACATATGGCAAATACTTCTTACCTTACTGGCAAATAGGCAGTGGTTCTTGCACCAGCAAGACTTTGCAAAACATATGGGAAACTTGGTAGACCTCAGCCACTTTGAGGGTAGCACTATGTAGTGACTTGCCCCCAGCCTCAGCCAACACCAGCCAGTTCTGGGTGTGAGTGCCAAAAGCAAAAGAGATGGGGAAACTCCACATGAGATCTGAGCACCAGGAGTACCACAAATCCACAGGTTTAGATCCCCCTACAATGCCCACACCTCCTCAAACCACTGAGGGACAGCAGTGCTCAGCACTTGGGAAAAAAACATCCCTGGTACAGGGCTGTGCTTGGCACCTGACTGCAGGCTGACATACAGGAGGCTCTCTCAGGGCCCTGCTGTCTCTGAGGACATGCTGATGGGTAGGCTGGGACAGACATTACCATCGAGGGAGGTATCTGAAACAAGAGTTCAGGACACCCAAAGGGGTCTGTGCTGCTGTGCTCCCTCCCACTGCCCCAGCCAGAACCCTGGGCACTCTCCCTGCCCTCTTGGGAAATGCCCTTTCAGCCAGAGGTGCCTGAGCTGGGCTGCACCACCATGGCCAACACGGCAGCAGAGCTGTGCTGAGCACAGTGGTATGCAGGGAAGCAAGGATATCCATGCTAAAGGAAATCCTGCTGGTAAGGTATATCCTGAACCCCTCCTGCTGCCAGTTCCACCTCATCTTCACACCAGCAGAGAGGCAGAGCCACAGGCGGTTTTCTGCAGCCTGAGCCTCCAGCGTCCCTCTGTGCATCCTCACCAGCCATCGCTTGAGGTCTCCCTGCAAGGGCTATCAGCAGGATTTTTGATATTTCTTGTCTCTGTAAGCAGCTGTTTAGGGATGTGGCTCAATTTGCTGCAATTGCTTTCCCACTGTTTTCCTCTCCTGTGTCAAACAGGAGCTGGAGAGATCAGGGAGGCCTGGGGGCAGTCTCAGAGGCACTGCTGGGACCTGACTACTCTGAACAGCCCCCTCCTGCATGTCTCCCTTGGGCATCTTGTCCTGTTACCAACCTGTCAAGATCCTAATGCCTGCTTTTTCCCAACCCCTTCCCCCCTCTTTCTGCAGTAATGGAAATCAATGAGCTTATTCAGAAAAGACAACTTTTGGAAGCATTTGCAAGTATCAAGTTAATGGAAGATGAGACAATCTCTGAACGGGATTCTGAGAAATACAGTGATAACCCCCAGGAGCTTGTACGGAAATCCAAGGATGTGGATTTGCTTTATAACTCCATCACAAGTGCAATCCAGTCCATAGTGGAGAGAACACTGGAGGATCCCACTTTAGAGCATACCATGCTGACCTCCATGGTGACTTTAATTGCTCGTGAAGAAGAAGCTCATCCCAGCACAGACAATGCTGCTCGTCCTGGATCAGATTTGCTTGGCAGGCCCAGAAAGTGGAGGGAGCAGTGGAGGGAAGCTATCAATGAGAGTGTAAGAAAGAGAGTTCTGAAGGCACCCATGGCGTCAAGGGAAGAAGCAACTTCTTGGCTTGATCTCCACTTACATTTCCTCCAGGAACACCTGAGGGAAGATTTACTGAAAATCAAGTTATCAGTAAAAAAATGCTATCCAGAGGAGTACCAGGTGTGTGACACATATGTGGAAGCTTTTCACAATGCCATGGCCTCACATTTGCAAGAACTCTCTCAGGGACCACTGGACTTCCATGAGCTCTACACCTTGCTCGACTGGGTGGCCAACACCTACCACAGGTGAGCTGCTGTGTTTGCCACAGTGCCTCTGCCTCCTCTGGCAAGCCATGGGGCTGTGGGCTACTCCAAAAGTACCAAGCCATTCTTAGTTTTCCAAGCAGGCAAGAGAGATGCAGTGACTACCGTGAGCCAGATAGCAAATCTGTTAATAGGTGGGGACAAAGGCCTGTGGATAAAGCAGACCTTGTTGCTTTTTACATATCTATATCACCCCATTTTCCTCTCCCTCTCCCACTTGCTGTTCCCACATGCCAGGAAGCTCCTCCCTGCATTTGATAAACCTGCTCCGATAAACCTGCTCCTTTCTACATATATTTTGCAAGATCCAACAGCTGTTCAGTGACTTTTCCAGGCACAGGGAGGGGCCTGTGGGGGAGGTCTTCTTCCTGTTTAATTAAAATTGTGATGCATTTGGAAATGGTCCACGTTAACCCCCATGCATGGGGTCAGAATCCTCTTAAAGAGGAGTTAAGACATCATCGAGGGTAATTAGACACATAAAAACAAAGGCTCTGTCTCAGATGTGTCCACTAGTTGAATGGAGGGGTTCAAGACATAGCTCCTTGCAGTTCAGGGGTCTGGAAAATAAGCATGTGAAAACATTTATATCAAAGCAAAATCGTGTCTGTCCTGGTAGCTCCAGGTATGGCCTGAACCAGATGTCCAAGGAAGGGACAAACACAAACCCATTGGCAGCCCTCAAAGGAAACAAAGAAGGAGTGAAGGCAGGAGTGTCAGCACTGAGCCAAACAGTGGGTCAAGACGGTCAGAAAGGGGGCAGTGAGAGAGCAGGGCAAGAGGCAGCACACTGTTGCCCAGAACACCCCCAGCCCGGGGTAGCTTTTGGGTAAGAAATATTTGCACTGAAGGTGGTCTTGGTTTTGAACAGCTCTTAACAAGTTTATTCTGTGAACTTGTCCAATTGCTCTTGAAACCCCACCTACAGTGTGGTGACCATAATGACATGTGTAACCCCCTCAGCATCACAAATCCCTGCAGATCTCATCTGAAGGGAAATTCTGCATTGCCCCACCCCAGCATTGCAGGAGAGCAGGGAAAGAAATGTGCTTCAGCAGCCAGGTTCTGTACCAAAGAAAAGTACCCCCAACCATATTTCTCTAAATTGCTGTGAAAGTGTTTATTGAGAGTTTGCAGTGGTTTTGGGCACTGCTTGCATTCACCTGGCTGTTTTGAGCTGTTTCCATTTGATTTTCCCATTCAAAAAAACTTCATTGTCTCTTGGAATAAATAACCAAAAAAGAAGAGATTGACTGAACCAAACTCATTATTGATGTTACAATTCAAACAAATGAAAAGGCAAAACAAAACAAAACAAAACAAGACAAAAAAAACCACAGGTGGGATTAAGCCCCTCGAGTATACATTTGAGACTGTCCTTTCAGTTGTGGTGGAAAGTCTGTATTTAAATCTGTATTGTCCTTTAGAATAAGCAGCAGGCTCCGGCAGCAGCTGGGTTGTGCAATGCTCTATGTGGGGAGATGCTTCTCTCTGCGAAATCTGAACCATGACCATGGAAGCATTGGGCAGTATCAGCAGGCTGAACTTATTTTCTGCTGAGCAATCACTCAGCGGCAGCCTGACTTTGTACAGCACAGTCCCCGCCTGTATCTGAACCTAAGTGTGGGCGCAGTGCTGGTGTGGAAATGGGAGGGAGCCCTTTTTGGTGGCTGAGCAAAGGTGCAGGCTGCGTGTAGGGGACTGCAGCCGTGTTCCCTGATTAACAAGACAACAGCTCAAAACTTAGGGCCCACCTTCACCAAGTGCATGGATATTTTCTTCTTTCTCTTTTCCACCTTCACTGCCCTGTAAGGCACGGTACCTCCAAGGTCCGTGGCAGGTTGCAGGAGTAGCACATTCCATTGCACAGGCTAATAACATTTTTCCTGCCCCAGAGAGAGAAACACAGGCACTCCCTCCCTTCCCCTGCTTCTGTGCTAATCAGCTGGCCTGATTACATGCCAGTCCAGAGGAGAGTGAGCAGCACAGTCAGGTGTCAGCTGAGCCCTCTTTGGAGTCAGACCCTGTAGCTGCAGGTCCAGCCACCACTTCCATCCGCAGGGGAACGTGGCCCGTGCCCCAGGCACAGGAGTGCCTTCCAGGTCCTGCTCTGCCACCTCCCCACCTCCCCTGGCTCGGGACAATGCACAGAGACAAATCACAGGCTGACACGAGCTGTGATACGACACTGCAGAGGAGGCAGGGAGATGGGCTAAGTCCAAAGAAACGTGCTACTACAGGAATTACCCTGAAAGGCGTTTTGAGAGCTTGTAGTCAAATGAATCAGCTTCACGTCGTTTATTTTAAAAAGTAAATTCTCATAGCACTTTTCATATCCAAACAACTCAGAAGTCTCATGATTTCTGAAGTGGGCTGGAACCTTAGATCATTTTGGGTTTGAATAATTAGGATTTTGAATAGAAAGGAAAGGTTTTCTTGTTAAACTTTGAAAACAAGCAGCACAATTTAAGCTTTAAGTATATTTCTCATGGCTTAATAATTATGTAGCTCATGCTGCATGAATATTCCATCAGTTTATTCACACTCTGTGGCATTATAATTTGTTCATTTGATTCTTTCCAGTGAACTCCTTCTGGGTCATCCTGAGCTCAAACCAGAGGTTAAGACAGAAAACCTGTCCCTGCTGTTAACACCAGCTGACTGGGATAAACTCAAAAATGACTACATTGCTTCTGCAAAGGTGAGAGTTTTGACCTAGTCCCCACCTGCCTCCCGGGGAAGGTACAGGAGCCCCAGCCTCCCAGAGAGAGGGCTTGGATGACCGTGGTTTCCAGCCCCACCAGGTGCTGAATCCTACTGGCACCACACGGAGTGGCCTGTATTCTAAAGCAAAGGATTCCTGAATAGCACCTTGGAGACCCAAGCAGAGGCAACAGGACTGTACCAGACTCACTCAGAATGGCAGACACTTACTGAAAGGTCATAGCTGGGCTTCACCAGATTGTATGCATTGCAAAGTTAGGGGTAAAGGCATTTTAGCTGCTACTGTCACTGTGCGGGATTTCCTCCAGCACATCTGAGATTTGCTACTGGCAGACTTCGGGCATGCCCACCAGAGGACACACTCATGGTTTGTGTCCTCTGATGAGCCACTTCCCTGTTGTCTTTCTGCAGTCCTTGCCTGGCACCCTGTGTAAGACCTTCCTGGCTCTTTGCTGGGCTCAGACATTTTCTTGCAAATCATTTCTGAATCAGGGCACAGCTCAAGGTGAGCTCAAGGTACCCAGCTGAATGAAATCAGTATTCCTCCACGGTGCTGGGGAAAGATCACTTTGTTTCACCAGCAACAAGATTGATTTATCAGCCAGGACTGCACAGTTCCGCTGCTTACCTGACTGACTGTACTGCTGGAAAGGCCTGGTTTGATCTTTAATCCTGACCTGGTGCTTTCCATGCTCTGGAGGACTTTGCAATCAAACAGCTGACCCACTGTTTCCCTGCCAGGAGAATGACTCTCCTTTGATTTGGGAGTACCAACACACATAGCACAGCTCCTGATTTCTCCTGAGGTCTGGAGCAGGCCTGTGACTCTGCTCACCTTTCGAAGCCGTGTGTGTTTGCCACACACACAAGCCGATGGAGAAAAATGCAGCGAGGTGCTGTACTCCTGTTTGCTTCATTATCCTGAGCTGCATGTTTCCTTCATTATCCTGAGCTGCATGTTTCCTTCCTATGTTTAACATTTAGGGGAAAATCAAAAGTTATTTTGGAAACATCCTGAGACTAGAGGTCACGGAGAAGTGGGAGAAGGAAGTTCATTCAGAAGAGAAGGAAAACCTCTACCACACCTCACTCTCTTTTGATATTCAAACGGTATTTAATTAGCTGGGGGAAAGGGGGGCGGGGGGGCTCCAGGGAAACTGGATCGTTTCCTTCTGGGGTGGAGGTACCGCCTCCTGTGATAATTTATGTAAGTCACGCACTGGCAGAATACATTAGAGCAGAAAATGGCGTTTATTACAACTTTTTGCTCTCCTGCTTGCCTTCTAGCTGCAAATTAAACCTGCTGTCAATTGTGTCAGTAACATAATAGGCAACTGATTTTAAAATCCCTAAACCTCTTTGATTAGGAAGAAGAAAGAGAATTGGGAAAAAGGTGGAAAGAAAAGGTTTCTTTGAAAAAACCTTTGGCTTAAAGAGCAGCTTTGTCCCAGGGCTGTGGAAGCTGGGGAAAGGCCATAGGCAGTGACAGCCACTCCAATTTAAGCAGTACAAAAAACAAAAGCCCCTACTAGCTTTAGGGACTACAGGGTAATAAATGCAGGACAGGTTTGGATTAATTCTCATCACTCAATTGTTGAGTCACTTCAATTAAATAATACTAACAAAAAA
>WEKY01009475.1:263391-380335 GCA_013390045.1 Picathartes gymnocephalus | reverse complement strand
AAAAAGAGGGAGAGAGAAAGAAAGAAAATCAGAGTTTTTCCTGCTGATGTCTTTTTCCATAGAGGAATATTACACATGATGTGATCACGGGGAAGGCAGGTCTGAATTGATTTAGCAGATGGATAGGATGCCTTGGGAAGTACCAGAATGGGACTGCAACACACCTCAGTCCAGAAGTGCAGCTGGGGCTGTGTGAATAGGTATCTGGGAGGAGTTCCAGGGCAAGCAAAAGTTCAGGGCGATACCTGACCCTCTGTGCTGCCCTGGTATCACTCCTGAGAAGGGGGCTTGAGTGGACCCTCAGGGATGAGGGTTATAGTCACCCTTATCATGGGGTCAGACACGGGGACAGCTCAGCTCCCCTTGGGCTTTGGGTTGGGGGTTGATCCCTCCAGCAATTCCCCCCAAAAGAGGAGGATGACACCAGGACACCTCGGACCTCCAGCCAACACCACCTCTAACTCACACTCAGACAGCAGAAGGGCATGAGGCCATTATAGGTGAATGCTTACATCACAAATCATTAGGTGCTTCTCAGCCCATTCTGCATTATAATTTTTAAAACTGACAGAGATTAATGAAAACCTCCTGGCAACAAGGTGGCTGTTTGCCCCTTTGCTAGGTGAGCCATTCTTACTGACCAAAGCTGCATGAGATCCTTGTGAAGGATGTTTCACCAGTGTTTGTCCCACTCACTGGAGTTTCTTCATTCCCTTTTCTAGATCATCGGGGAGCACATGAAGTTATCTGGAGCTATCAGCAGAAGCCTGGAAACAAAAATGCTTGAGTTGTGCATGGCAGAGCTGCTTGAATTCATACCAAGGTCATCACTGCTCTGGGCAGCACTTTCTTTCTAAATGAGTCCCACACTGGTAAAAAAACAGGGAAAAGGTCCAGGCAGTGGACCAGGCACTGGCACTGAGCAGGCACAAGGCTGCTCCTGAGAGAATTAGAGATCACAATGAGCCCAGTAATAAGCAAGCTGCAAAACAACTTGGAAGGAGTCGTAAACAGACCCTGATGGGACTCAGTGAGTCCAAAAATCTAATGTCATAGCTCTAGGAAGTAGCTGCTCTCTGGAGAGGAATGGGACCACTGCAGTCCCGTCCACCAAGGACTTTTGTTACATTGGATAATGGTCACTTGTAGCTTCAGTCCTGAGCAAGCAGTGGTTATGGACCCCTCAGACCAAAAGACCAAAACATCATCTAGGTATCCTGGGATGAGTCCTACTGAGTGGTTTTCTCTGGCATCCCACGGCTATGGGCAAAAAAAAATGGCTGGTGAGACCCTCTGTGCTACACCCTAGCAAAATACACAGCTGGGCTGCCTCTTGAATCCCTTAAAATTTACCCAGTGTCCAAAGGAAATTGCTGAAATAATGGTTTTTTCCTTTTTTCCTTTGTTTTTCTTTGCTCTTTTCTTTGTTCTCTTTTTACATTTTTTTCTTAAGATTTTTCCTTTTCTTTCTTTTTTTTACTTTTTGGGGGGTTTTTGGGGGGGTTTTTTGGTGAGGTTTTTTTTTTGTTGGTTTTTTTGGTTTGGTTTGGTTTGGTTTGGTTTGGTTTGGTTTGGTTTTGTTGTTGTCGTTGTTGTTGTTGTTGTTCTTTTTCAAAATTTTTTTGTGGGGTGTTTTTTGTTTTTTTAAAAATTGTGTCAAATGCAAGCTGGAGCAGCCAGTGCTTTCAGATTAAGGGAACACTGAAACTTAGGCTTTTACTTAAACAAACCTGAGATGCAAGTGGCTGGGGCCAGGTCAAGCAGGTTCCTTTACCCTGACAAAGAATGGGATCACCAGGCAAAGCCTGCCTGAGCACACAGCCTCCTGCCCTCAGCATGGACCTGGCTGTGAAACAGCTGTCAACCCCATGAAATTGGTGCTACACAAGAAACAACCACCTAACAACCATGCTGAGGTTTTGGGGAGAGGGGGAAGATTAGTGTGCTGCCCTATTCCTATACATCTTCAGTTATGAAATCAGTCCTGTGTGCTTAAAGGGCACATAATATATTGCCCCAAAAGCTAGAGAAATGAAGGCTCAGACTTATAAGCCTGTGTACCACACCTGCAATTAAACCCTCAGCATGAGGAAAAGTCAGAGATTTGGCCTCCCAACATCCCTGGTATCTCTCCAGAAGTGCTGCATACCTGCTCAGGCGAGCGCATCCTAAACCCATAATTATCTGCTATCTATTCCCCTCCCCTGCACACACATGTTATGACAGCTGGGAAAAACTTGTCTGCATACAGAGGGGACAGGTTGGACCAGCCACAGGTGTCTCCTGACACCACCATGCACACAGAAGATGAGGCATCCTCAGGGCCCTCACCGTTAATGTTACCTTGGGTGTATTTTCCTACAGGTTTGAGCAGGAGTTCACGGCGTGGAGCATTGCCCAGGACAGCCCCATCTTTGTGCCCTATCTCATTGCCTACATCAACAGCTTCCACGACCTGGTGTAAGTCTGCTCTCCCCGAGCTGAACTGCTGTGTTTCGGGGGTCTGGGAGGGTGGCAGGATCTGGAAAGGAAAGACCCAGTTCTCCTTGGGGTGTCCCAGTGGGTGTTCATCCTCCAGCCTTTCTAATCTCACGGGAGGATTTCCCCCAAGGGATGCAAATAAAAGCCACAAGGGTGAAGAGTCAGAAATATGGACGGATCCAGTGCTTGCATGAGAGTTTTAAACTCATTTTAAGGGCATCTTTTTCACCCTCAGGGAAGTTTTTTTTCCTTTTTTTTTTTTTGTTCTGGAGGTTAGCAGAATAAACTCAGAAAGATGGTCTCAGGGCTGCCTTTGGCATTGGGCTGGAGGAAACTCTGTGAAAGCACTTAACCCAAAAATAAATGCTTGTCATTGCTGCTGGCATCTGGAATTTACAGGCTTTGCATGAATTAGTTACTTCAAGCCACATGTTGGAAAGTGCCTCTGATGAACAGGTATCATCAGGCTGACTGTCAAAGATCTATCACTCACCCCATAAGTAGGATGGTGCCAGTGAGTGCATGTTCCAGGGTCTGGTCCTTCAGCCCGTGCTGAGGCACAGGGGCTTATCAGCATCTGGAGACATCTCTGCCACGCAGATGTGGTGCTTCTGTTTGTCAGCCCGGCAAAACAACAACTAGTGCGCGGGCTCTGGCCACCAGAAAGACTGTGTTGTGATCTCCAGCCCCTGCTGCTGCGCCGCTCCGGCAGGGATGCATATGCCAAGTATTATATAGGGGACGGAGGGGATTTCGTGCTCGGTGTCTCGCAGGAGCCGATCGCTCCAGCCGCAGCGAGCACTACCGCCGGGAGGTCTCTAGATGGCACGGTCTCTCCAGCAATGCTCGCCTCGCCGAGGAACGGGCTTTCCCCGCCTCCTGCTGCCCCTGCGGGACACTGCTGCCTGCCCCTTCCCTGCTGGGCAGTGGAGAGGGGTGAAGGGAGACGCCAGCCCCAGGCAGGGGGCTGGCAGTGTTTGGGTGATGGGTTTATTCCCGAGTCAAGTTAAACATTCATCAGCCTAGGGTGATGAGTTGTGGGGCAGAGGTAAGTGTCCTAACAGCACGATTTTTTGGATGCTGGACCCAGACTTCAGGTGTTCAACGGGAGTTACAGTCCTGAGCTCCAGCCTGGGATGACAGGGATGGTGTTGGGTGCTTTATAGGCCTGCCAGGGCAGCCTCAGACATATAAATTCGGGCAGTGACAGGAACCTACTGCTCTCTGTGTTTACAGCAGTGGATGTGGCACACTCAAGGAAACTTAGGCATCACTGGTGATGGCTTTTTTTTTGGTGGTGCTGCCTCAGTTCCCCCCTTCACCAACACTGAACATATTACAGTGGGACAGGGATGGAAAGTGAGAAGAGAGCCAGAAGCTTGCAATGCCCCTAAAGCACATGCACAGGGAATTTCATTAACCTCTCAGAAGTTTTCTTTCTCATAGAGTGAAACATTGCAGAAGTATTCACTGGCCTTAGGAAATTCCACAAGTTTCCATCCCCAAAGTTACCATCCCAGCTGCTGCTGATAGACATTGTGTGGAGTGAATCAGACAGGCTCTGGGGGACACAGGGTCAGCAGCTTTCCCTTCTCTGGCTTTATAATTAACTTTCCCCTCCATAGTCCTCAGTTCTGTCCCAGGTACCTGGAAATCATTTAACAGAGGTGTTGCTCCAGTGAAAAAGCAACCAGTCTACGCAACTGCTCCGCATGGCTGCACCATCCCACCTGATGAGGAAATCTGTGGGGCTTTTTAACCACGGTTACTCATCTGTGATTAATTTTCAGTGTACAGGATTGTGCAAAAAGAGCCATTGCTTGGACTCAGTAAGTGTTTCCAAGAGGAAGTACTAGAAACACAAGTTTATTTAAAAATAATATCCAATGTACCAATCCAGATAACATGCTTCGGGCTGTGAAATAGTTTACATTTTAACATTAACTCATTGGTGATCTCTGTCTCTCTGTAGGTCAGGGTTAGAAACAGCGTTTAAAGTCAATACTGAGGAAGTGCAGAAGATTTTGGCAGCTTTGACAAGGAACTTCACAAATATTTTTTTAACCAAATTAAGAACAAAAGCACAGGTAAGAGGATCTTGACCACATTATTTCCTCAATATAAGGGTTGTGTGCAGAAGCTGAGGGTCATTGCCCTTCCCTTGTCTCACCAACTAAACCTCATTTTGCAGCACATGCCATTACGGTCTCTCCAAAATGCATTTAACACTTGTGGAAAACCCCCTTAAAAAGCAACATTTCCAGCATCCTGGGAATTTTTTGCTATAAGCAATGAAACATTTTTCAAGCTGTTAATAACAATCAAAAGAAAAGGATATTTAGCAGCTTCCATTCTCTCAGGCAAAGCAGTGGGGAAAATGTTATCCAAAGTGAAGCACTGGAGAGGCCAGCTGAACACCACCAATGGGACACTTTTCCTTCTATCAAATCATGTGGATTTTTCAGGACTTTGTCTTACTGATTCATAGATCTACCATCACAGTCTGTTAGAAACCTCTTCAGATAGGATAGAATTCATTCTGGTAGGGGTGGTTTTTCCAGGCTGTTCCCATGGTGACAAGACTGCTTGTTCCAGAATGAGGATGCTAAAGGTCTGGTATCAACTGATAAAGCTCTGATAAAATTTGCCTTCTGTTAAGAGGCCTAAAAGGCAATGTGCTGCAATGAAGTTTGTGCTTCTCAGGTGCTGCAGATGAGCCTTTCTGCTCTCAGCCAGTTGGGGTCCACTAACTCCAGCTGGTAGAACACAAGAGATGGGAAAAATCAAGCCTTTGGTCCCGTCCCTTCTCACGTATTCACTTTCTAAATCCCCAAATATAACTTCCAGAAACCAAGACAGTCATGGATCTTCTCCAACCTAAGCCAAGCCCTCCTGGCCAAGGGGACTTTCCAGTGACTGCAGATCTTGTCTTGGAGCCTAAACAGCAGGCGAGGAAAGGCATTGAGCCAAGGCATTGAGCAAGAGAGCTGAAATGTCGTGAGAACTGAGAGAGGCTGAGGCAAAACATTTCTAAACAGCTCTCCGCAGGCTGGGAGCACAGCAAGGGGGAAAATAATTGGGAAGGAGATTGCCAGGAGTCTAAAGACAGAGATCCTGAGAGCTAGTAAGAGAAAAGGGGACATGCCAGAGGAAGGATATTTTGCATTTGGCCCTTACGAAAGTCTCTTCCAGATGCCAGAAGTCTTTAGCAGATATTGCTGTTTCTATATGAAGGTACCTTAGCTCTAGGGACCCAGCAAAGGAAAATAACATGTTGAGGACACTTGGTCAGAGTACCTTGTACCCAGGACAGATGGGAAACAGTGCCATCACTCCCATGTCATCACTAACCATGAGCTATAAATGCTCCCAGATGCCATTCCTCCACGACCACATCAGAGCAAGGAGCAGAAGGAAAATCCCAGCAAGACTTCGTGCAGGTCTGCAGGAGTACAGACAGCCTCCTGGAAGGGCTGTGAACACAAAGAGCTTGATTTCCTTATGGAGAAGGCTGTAGAGGTGATGGATTACTGGGCTGATTTTCAACAGATTCACTACCAAGGGACTTCTCGTTTCCATAGCTGGTGCAAATCCATGTAACACTGGCATACAAGGTTGCCCACCACAGCCTGTGCTAGTCATGCCTGAGTTGCTTGTGATTAACATTGTCATCTCTTTCTTCCCTAACATATTAGAGAAACAAATTTATTTACCTAAAGAAATAGTGTTGGTGGATCAGAAGGTGGCACAGAGCAAGGAAATGAGGTATTCCAAATAAGCCTTTAATGCCAAAACATCTCCTGCTCAGGGGGTGATGCTTCTCCTCTCTGCACTGGGGCACCTACACAGGAAGGGGAGACATGGGTGTGAATTCCCTGGGGTGGAGAGAGAAACCCAGCCTGCTCCTGGTGTGTCCTCATGCTGAGGGGGTGCTCTGTGCTTTCAGTTCAAGCCTGAGATCAGGTGTACAGCTGGGTGCCTTTGGCTAGGGCATCAGCAGCTAGTCTGAATATACCTGTGCCATCAGTGAGTTGGTCTTTTTTCAGCCACTCCTTAAGAAAATCCTGACCAAGGACTGGATTTTGGCGACAGAAGGGCCGGACTTGCTGGTGTCGGTGGTCTCGCAGTTCTCTGAGCACCTGCAGCACATGAAGGAGCCCCTGGGGCAGGTAGGCAGCCAGTCCCATGCCTCGGCACAGGGATGCTGGCGGGGTCACACCATCATTTTCAGGCTGTGGTCAGACCTGCAGATTCCTCTGCAATGGCGGTTTCTCCTTATAACTGTGGGGGCTGCAGATATGAGCACGTGTGTGTTGCCTTCCTGTACCTACTCTATGCCCTCAGGTGCTGCCAAAGACCTGAGAGCTTTCCCTGCCCTCTCTTACTGCCTTGACCTTAAATGGACCAAAAAGCCCCATGAGGTTGGCTTTTTTTTTTAACCAGGAGCTTCTACATGAAGTTCATAAATACGTGGTGAAGGAATATGTCACACATGTCATCAAACCCAGATGGAAAATGAACAGGGAGACACGGCAGCAAGTGAGCAGAAAGATGAGTCTGGAAGCTGCAATCATTCACAATACACTCATTGATCAGGTATGTGAGCTCTCTCCTGGCATCCCCTGGCTGCCCCACTCCCAGAGGTACAGTATTCCCATGTGGCTTCCCAGAGACCAGCTGACAGGCTCTTGAGGAGCCCAAGCCCCAAGAAATACAGAAGTGCTGAAAAGCGAGTGAGCGAGGTGGTTACTGCACGTTCATGATGTGGGTTTCCAGCCTGGCAGCCTCTCTGCATTGGCAGCTTGTGCATGTTCAGCCAGCAGCTCTCTGATGGCAGCACCTGGTGCTTTAACATGTTCCCAGGGAGCTTTGTATAGGGTGGTTCATGTGCTGTAGGATCACACTCATCCTGTGGCAGCTTCTTCATGGGCCTGTTCCCTCAGGCCATGGAATGCACTTGTCAGCAAAGGATCCCTGTCCTGGATACAGCTCATGGAGTTGAGTCCCATGAGAAAGTCCATCTGGGTACACAGTCTGTGTACAGCAGGGTGTGGGGAGAAAGTGGTGGCAGTCTGAGTGTTTTGTGACTGGACAACTGTTACAACCCACCCCTGAAGGTGGGGTAACTGAGGTTCCTGTTAACAAATCCCTCGGGCCAGATTAGAGTAGCACAACACTGAGTGACCAGTGTGAGATATATATAGATATAGCTATAGATAGAGAGATAGATATAGATATAGATACAGACATAGATATATACACATATGTGTGTGTGTGTATGGCAGGTTTATTTTAAAACAATTTGATTGCAATGGAAAGGAGGTATGTGGCCATTTAGGTTATTACCAATAGTAATATAACAATATAAAAATATAGAAATATCACTTAAGAAAATATATAAGGAAAGGAAAGAAAGGATAAGAGTAGATAGCAGAGAGGAAACGTATCACCACCTGTGGATCCAGTGACAAGACTTGATTGTTGCAATTTAGGTGTCTCTTGGTCAAAACAATGGTCACAGTTGGTCGAGTCATTAACTTTTAACATTTCCATCTCTCACAGCAGCATCAGTCTGGGGTTTTCAGGGAAGTCAAAGTTGAATTAATTGGATTTTGCAGAAAGGCTGGCATCCAGGGTTCTAAATCCCCTCTCAGAGATGAGGCACATGAAACTACCAAGCAGCAGGAGGTGAAGTCTCTGGCATCTGCTGCTCTGCTGGACCACAGCCACAATGCCCTGCTCAGGGTCTGGCTTGGGTGCTCATGGGCATCGGGGAGTGCAGGGTCAGGCCTGAGACAGCTCCTGTGGGTGCCTTGCCATCGCCACCCAGCACCCTGCTGCCCGCCCCAGGCAGCCTGTCCTGCCTGCACCAGTCCTGGCTCACACCAGTACATCCCACTGCCGTGCTCTCACTGCTGGGAAAAAGGCATTTAGCAGGTGCTGCTGTCTGTGATGTCCCCATGTGATTCTTTGTCCACAGGGCTCTCACGCCGACTGGCTCCTCCCTGCCATAGACCATATTGCCAATATCATTGGAGAGAAGAAAAAAGACAAGATCAAGGCATATGTCAAGGAGCTGTGCCAGGACTATCCAGATATCAGGTACGTGGGCTCCACCCCAAACAGCACCAGCTCGCCCTGTGCCTGGGCCCAGCTCTTCAGCTTCTCTTTGTTGGTGGCCACACATTAGAGATCAGGGTGCCAGCAACAGTGGGAATCCCACCTTATTTTTCTCTCTTAACGGCTGCATATTTTTTCTTTTTTTTTCCCCTGTGTGCTGCATCTTACAATGCACACAAATTACCTTCAAAGCCTTTTCATTTTAGAATGGAATGGAATGGAATAGAATAGAATAGAATAGAATAGAATAGAATAGAATAGAATAGAATAGAATAGAATAGAATAGAATAGAATAGAATAGAATAGAATAGAATAGAATAGAATAGAATAGAATAGAATAGAACTATTTCAGTCTATTAGGAAGGGAGTTACAGTGATAATCCAGTCCAACTTCCTGATCACTTCAGGCCTGATCAAAAGTTAATGTAGATTATTAAGGACATTGTCCAAATGCCTCTTGAGCACTGACAGGCTTGGGACACCAACCACCTCTCTAGGAAGCCTGCTCCAGTGTCAGACCACATCCTCAGTTAAAAAATGCTTCCCAGCATCTAGAGCTCCTCTGACAGAGTTTTGAACCATTCCTGTGCATCCTATCACAAAATTCCATTTTATTGCTCCAAATGAACCTTGTTACACAGTAAAGCTCCAGTTTGCTTTTCAGTGCATCACCAGTATCAGCCCTGTTTGCCAATTTGCAGGCTCCAGATTTGGAGCAAATAGTTTGTCTCCTGTTCCCAGGCTGAGACCTCAAAGTATGGCAGCCATTGACACTGTTCAGCTGCAGTTTCTGAAACGGCCTCAGCACAACCATTAAATTTTGGAATAAAGTACAATTTCTTTCTTTTGTACTTTCCGTTTCCTGTTCCAAGGCTGCATCTGGAAAATTTAAAACTCCTGGAAAAGTAAAGAAAGTGACTAGCACTCCTCTTCTACAGCTCTTATTTCAACCACTGAGAATGAATATCCGTGGTACAGAATGCAATAAACTCCAATTCATCGGAGTAATTTCAGAAAAAAAAACCCAAAAAACCAAAGGTTTCAGCACTGGATGACATTTATGCAATCAAAATAATCCATAAGATTTAACTAATTCATAGAATACTGAGGTGGACCCTCAAATACTGAGAAAAAAGATCACATTAAGTATATTCACCTCTCCCCAAAACTGAGGCTCAAAATTTCTCATAACTAGATTTAACTTGTGTGGTTTAGACATTCTTCAGGCTTATCTCTGTGGGGGAATTCAAGACATGGAAATGTAAAGGAACAATTGTTCCTGAGTAATTTCCTAGGTGAACATACCTATCTTACAAAAAAATCCCTACAAACATAAAACAAACAAAACCAACCAACCAAATAAACCCCAATAAGGGTTTAGTCCCAATGGCCAGACTAACCTGAAAAAGAGGCACTGCCTGTTCTGGGAAGGATGGGGGAGGTAAATCACAGCTAGTCATCAACGATGGCTATTTGAAAACAATTTTCCAGTCAGAAAAGCCATTTACAAGGCTGTGATTTGTGGTACTTCTTCATCATTAGCCTCATACCCAAGCCAGGTTTTAAGGCTTGTCCTCTTGGTTTATTTAATTTCTGATTTTCCATTATTGAGTAACATTATTTTTAACAATGAAGCTCGGAAAACGAGGCGGAACCTGCTGGACCTGCATTGTTTCCTGTTCAGATCCCTGTTAATTTTTCCCCTGAGCTCTCAGAGACATCGCTGAATTTGTATACACGGAGATTACTGGAACAGGGTATTTTTCCAGGTTGGCTTTCCAGCTCTAATCTAATTAGTGCCTATCTGCTTCCTAAATATTAGCACTTCCATTACTCATCACAAAATAATCATTACACAAAAGGTCTGCAGCCTCTCTGGAAAACATGCAAAGGGCATCACGGGTATGGAGAGAGGAGGAAGTTCCCTGAAGCACCATCAGCAGGAGGGTGTCCCAGCAGTGTGGTGTGGCAGGAGCTGCTGCTCGCTGTTTTGGTACCTCCAGAGGCTGCAGACTCCCATCCTGGTGGCTCCTCCAGCGTGGCAAGGGGTTGGTCCCTGGCACTTTGCTATAGCCTTGCTCTGTCTCCAGCACAGTGTTTGGTTGCTCAACTCTAGGCTGGTTTTTCTGGCCAGGTCTGAGCCAGGTCTTGTTTGGTTTCTGCAGGAAGGAGCACGTCCTGGCCATCCTGGCACTCCGGGGGCTGGGGCGTGCCAGGAGAGCGGCGATTTTTCGGCAAGTCCACCACACACAGGAGAGCTCCGACGGAGGGAAGGGTGGCACACTCTTTGCTGAAATCGATGTCCCAGTAATCATCAGCTGCTTCTAACACAGGACCAAAGCAGCAGTCCTCCCTCCTCCTACACTGCCTCCACACATGATGCAAAATCTGCTAACCCACCTTGCTCCTCTGCAAACCCAAAATTTTGACTGCTGTGGAGAAAGGAGTAGTTTCCTGAACTTGCTACCCCAAGTTCAGAACCCAAAGGCAACAGATGCACCAAGACACCAACTCCCTGCAAGAGCTCCTGGGCAGCAACTCCAGCCCTGGCACAGTGTCCACCTCACGTTCCATATGGATTCCATTGCTGGGAGGCTGCTCCACTGTTTGGTACAAGATTGAATGTATTTTCAGAGAACAGGAGAAAACCAAAAGCAGTTCACTCAGAGCTACATTAAGGCCTCAGCGCTATATTAAGGCTTGGACTGTGCTCTGCATAATTATACAGCAGCAGAGCAAGAGCCTCCCTCATAATTAGTGCCCATGAGCAACTGAGGGGCAGAGCTTGGGCAGGGATGTGGTAGCACCCAAGTTTTATTTCCTCCTCCACAAACCAGCTGGCCAAGCTGGCATGACACAAGGTCATGACGTTGTGACCTGAGGCCACAAACCACTACCTGCCTGGGGAGGAAAACACTGGGTAGCCCAACCTCATGGCTGGGACACTCAGCACATGGAACACTGTGCCCTCCAGGGTGGCCCCCATGGCCACTCTGGCATTTCAGCAGATTTTCCTCACTCAAGTGCTGCCTTGCAAAACTCCTGTTGGACAGAAGATCTGTTCATGCCATCACATCTCTGTGTGTTCAGACATGTCTGGATTGGATAAGCCATGTGGAGAGAGGCTCCAAGTTGTCCTTGACTTGGGGAAAGTTCACCACGCCTCTAGTCCATTTTCCTGCATGTTTAAATGCTTTTTAACAAATCTGTTACAATCTGCGGTATGAAACCTAATGTGAGGTGGACAGACAGTGCTACAGATGAGATCCTCATCTGGTGTAAACCAGCATCATCCCATTGATGGCCATGGATCACCATAGGGTTAACTCCATGAAGGATCCAAAGATTTACATCCAGCATCTGCAGGGGAGACTGAAAGAGACATTCAGCAGCCTACAACGGTACAAATCTGATTTTATTTAATTCAATTTATCCTTCAGGTTGCCCTCCACAGGATTTAATCTAAGACTTTACAGAGATGTGTTTATGATCTATTAAAATGATGAACATGGACATAGCATAGCCTTGAACACTATTTTTTCTTGCAGCAGAGCTTACACCATCAGCAGTGAGCTTCTTTTGTTTCCTTTACTTTGGCTTGCACCAGTATAAGTTTCAGCCTGGGTGAGCAGCAGGTGATGGTGACAGGCTAGGGGAAATGTTCTGACAGGTAAGTACAGACTGCACCTTTAATTCACAATCATATGAAATTTTTTCTAAGCTAGACTTGTTACCTCCACAGTCAAGATAAGGAGAGCTTGAAGCAGGAAATCCTGGGAGGAATTTTCTGCCCTGCATCATTCTTCAATAGATCTCATGGCAATTCCCACAAACCCTCAGCTTGGTGACTCTGTATTTGCTATGGAGAAGGAGAAGTTAAAAATAGTCTAATTCTCCCATTAGGTGTGCAGAACACATGAACACTTCAGAGCTCCCCTCCCCTGTCCTGGGGACATGGTGCAAGCAGGGAGCCCTTTGATTACACCCCCCATGGGTCTATGAGCACATTTCCCCTCCCAGCATCAGGGAGGGCATCAGTGCTGAGAGATTTACATCTATTGTTATAAGGATTGACTGAATGGGAGAGACACAAAGAAGATTTCAACTTTTGCATGCTAGGTCTGAGACTTCTAAAACCACACTCCTGGAGTGCAGGATTTGAGGCACTAAAGCCTCAATGAGAGATTGTGTGTATCAGAAATTTCCCTTTACCATATATGCATCTCTCATCCAAGCACCTCACATAAGGCATCTGTGGCATTTTCCCAAGTGCATTATTTAAATGTATACTGGGGTTTTCAACCTCATTCTTTTACTGGCAGACCCTCCACAAAGCAAATGCCTTTGCTCAGGCTCCAGCTGCCTGTCCCTGGGATTAGATAAGGTGCTCAGTTTCCATTTTCTAATAAAGGCAAGTTGCTGCCTGAAGTCATGGAGGAAAGCTGGGCACAATGGTCTGCCTTTTGTCCCGGCCTCTCCTGGGACACTTGGATCTGCAGCCTGGCATCCTGTGAGCCAGTGGCAGGCGAACAGCCAGCTTCCTCTGGGAGCTGCTGCTCTCCGACTGCCTGCTCTTGAGCAAACCCGTTTAAGGTTAACCCCATGATGGCAAGGCCATGGTTCAGCCCTGCCCCAAGAGCTGTGCAAGTGGAGAGGGGACTCCAGGATGGGTGAGGAGCAGGGGTGCCCCTGGGCAGGGGGATGCTTGGTCTGGGCTGCAGAGGAGACCCTGGAGCCAGCTGAGCAAGGAAAAAGGAAGGGATGTACTTTCCAAAATGAGCTGCTGCTGTCCAGCTGTCTTCTGTGGAAGAGCCAGTGTTCATTATAGCCATATTTCACATTCCAAAAAAAAGAAGAAAGGTCTCCCAGGGATTTAAAATGTGGAATATGCTGCTCTTGTAGGAAAGTGCCAAGAAGCTCAATTATTACCCTGTTGATTCCTTCTGCTTGTTGTTCCTCTCGGACGAAAAACACCCCTATTCCTATCCCAGCACAGTTATATTCCCTCCAGGACACACTTCTCCCTTTCACTCCAAAGGGCCCAAGCTACTACGTGCAGATGCATCTCTGGTGAATAATGCTGTCTGAAAAGTGTCAAACTAAATGGAAAACCAAACTCTCTCCGGACTTTGCTTCTCAGGAGTGAACGTTGCATTTGGGAGGTAGGGGGGAGGCAGATCTGGCACAGCTGACAGTGGTGTGTGGGTGGTGAAAGATGCTGGGTTTTTTGTTTGTTTTCTTTCAGAGGTCTCTGATGTTTCACAATACTCTTTGTTTCTGGTTTGGGGTGAAAAGCAAAGGGTCAGTGACTGCAGCCAGGGTGCAGGAGCTGGCATTTGACATCTCAGAGCAGCCATCAGGTGCCACAATTCCACCAATTTTGCTCTGTGAAGTTGTCCTTTCCTGGAAGGAAGATATGGAAAAGAGGCTCATCAAAGCAAGAAAGGAGGAGTACCAAAACATTGCAGTGAACGCTCAGGAGGCTGTCCCTCAGCTGGGGAGCATAATCTATCAGTCAAAATATTCCTGAAAAAAGTCTTTTAGTGCAGCACCACTATAATATTTAGCTCCCTGTCATGTGGTATCTTTCAGAAATGAGCTCTCAGTTGTTTTAAATATTAAGGATGATCAGTAAGAAGAAGAATGATGTATTGCATCCACTTTACAGGCTGAGTGATGTGGCCTGACACCACACAGCATACACAACTGGGATGACAAGAGGTGCCAGGACAGAAAGGGGGCTGCACTCAGCCCCTGGGGAGGGCATGGCAAACTGCAGCTAGGAATGAGGCTGAGAATCAGAAGAAAGCCCAGAAAACAGGAATGATCTCACAAACTGCATTCACAGAGAAAGAGAGCTTTGCTTAATGGTTAGTGCAGAGCAGTGGCCTTCAATTTTCTATGGACTAAGGAAGTACTTCCAGGGGAGGCACAGAACACAGATATGATAATTGTCTTTCAGCTGGTTAAAAAATGGCTGCAAAAGGGAAGGAACGTGCTCCTGTCCATTTTCTGTGGGGTTCAGGCATAGAGAAGCTTATACTGAAGTAAGTAGATCCAAGTTAGCAGCAAAATCACCACTACTCCTGGCAGGGCCCGCACTTCTGTCATCCCTACCATCAGGGGCTTCTACAGAATCACAGAATGGTTAGGATGGGAAGGGATGCCAAAGATCAACTCGTTCCAACGCGCCTGCCGTGAACGGGGACACCTTCCACTAGACCAGGTGCTCATATCCAACAGCACTTCCTGGTGAAGCATATCATGGGTAATCCCAGAACTGAAATAAAGGGACAATCAAACTAATCACAGAAGTCTAGCACCTTGAGCAAGGCACAAAGTGCTGGGGATCCTTTCCTGAGTGAGGGAGTTCACAACTTTTCAACACTTTTTTACAAAACTTGGGGAAAAAGTATTTCCTGAAAGAATTGTATTAGGAATAGAAGCTCATTGAGTGGGTAAGAGGCAATCATGGAATTAATCATCAGGGATTCATGAGGAGGCACAAGGCCAAAAGTCTGGTGGCTGTTGTCTCCAAAAGCACGTCACGCACTTGTGGACCGTCATCTTCCCCTCGCAGCCCCAGCTACAGCGCAGGAATGAACTGCTCATGCTTACGTCTTGAGAGCTCTTTAAACAAATGGGCCTTGAGCCTCCAAGGCACCAGCAAAAGCCCACGGTGCCTCTTTCCCTCAATGATCTCAAGGCTGAATCCACCCTGTGCCTTGCTAAGCAGCTGTTAGTCACCCTCTGAAACAAAGACCCTTTGCCGGGATGACGGGAGCACAGCCTGCGAGCAGACGTGGAGAGAAACAACAGCCCAAAGGCCAGGCTGGATGTGCCTGTGGTAAGATGTTCTCCCAAAAAGCTCAGGAAGGAGCTGTTATTTGGAAGCACCACATGGAATTCCACCTGTGACATTTCAGCACTGCCTGCAGGGAGGAGGCTGAACCTGAACACGCCATTTCCCCTGCTTTTGGCCCTGACCCGTGGGTCTGGGTTTTCTCATTTCCACCAAAATGCCTTTTGCAAGTGATTAAATACTGAGACAGCTCAAGGTTGTGTCTCCTAAGTGAATTAATTAAAAAAAAAAAAAATAGAGGATTTCTTAGTCTTGCAACAGGGCAGGAATACTTGAATGGATGTCTAATTTTGTTCTATTAAACATCCAAAGCAGAAGAAAATATTGAGTTAAAAAAAGCTGCCTGAAGGTAGGCATGACAATTCACAGCAATATTATTCCATTTCCCAAAGTTATTCACAATCCATTGCAAACACTGCTACGTCTCGACAATCAGGCGACCTTCAGCCTTGGTGTGTGGATTTAGATGTCATTGTTTTAGTTACAGCAAGAAAAATGAATTGCATTGTTCCTGTTTCAGCTGTATTTCTGGGAAAATGCTTGCATTGGCTGTACGAAACAGAACCTTCAAAGGAATATTATTTTCCTCAGTTAAAAAAAAATATATATATACATACAACTGCCTTTTCAATCTCTTATGAGTGAAGCAGCTTCTTCCTCATGCAGGTGGAGAGAAGCCTGAAGGAATTGAAAATACACAATGGGGCTTATCTTTACATACTGCATCCAAACTATTGACTTTACATAGACACCGCAGCATTGGATTTCATATCCAGCACTCATATTTATTTACTTACTTTAGATACTTCCCTCTTTTCTCTGAAGGTGATGTTCAATAATTATGACAACCCCATCCATTTAGGAAGTGGTTTAGGAAGGATCCATGTCTGGCCACTGTGTTATTGGGAAAAATCCCAGGAGCAAAGCACCTTACCCAGCCCTTTGGTGCAGGCTGTACCAAGGCAGGGGAGGCAAAAGAAAAGGTTTTTGTCCTGAAGATCCAACAAGACTCCTCCGGGTTTTTTTTTTGAGAAAATGAATATTTCATTGCATGATCAGTGGGAATTTCAGTCCTTGGGAGAGCTGTAAATCTCATTCAGAAATATGTCCCTATTTACAAAGAAATGAAGGGCTGTTCTCTACTGCCAATAAATTTGGCAGCAACAACTCTGTTGATTTCAACAGTGAAATATAAGCAGTGGGCTCCTTACTGAGTCAGAGGGCTTGAAATACAGGCTGTCCTCATTGCTACTTGGATTTCCCCTGGAAACTTCTCTCTGTGCCCAAGTTTGCTTGGGCACATGAGCATAATGCCACAGGAGAGAGGCCAGGAACAGGAAGGGGAAAACCTTGAGGACCCACAGGGAAGTTCAAAGCAGAAGACCTTCTCAGTGTTTCACTTTCAAGACCTCAAACAGAAGTACTGCTTTTGCAGTTTCCCGGGTGCTTTCCAGCACCCTGTGATGGGGAGTTTATGGGCAGCCTTTCCTTCTGGGCAAAAGAGAGGCGCCAAGGGAGACAGCCCTGGGGCAGGGGAGGTACCTGGGCTGGTGTAACAACTGCAGTGAAAAGAGGTCATGTTTAGTTCCACCAGGCCTAAACACAATACTGCTGCCATCATGAGGGCCAGTTGGGATTTGGTCCCATCCAGTGACCTTTCCAGTGTTGCATTCCCTGATCTAAAATTAGGCCTCTCATCCCTTGCATACAAGCCCTGTGCCAGCCCATGGGTGACCAGAGAGCATCCACTAGCAGAGCACTGGTGAGCACAGGCATGGCTCAGCCCCAGCTCTTAAATATGAATGGGCACATTCCTCCCACACCACAGGAGCCGCTGACACAGGGTGGTTTTGGCAGTTCCAGGGTTCAGCTGACAGAACAGGTCTATCAGGACACCCGGCCCTGTGCTGCACAGCACAGCTGAGCTATCACATCTGGAGCACTGAGCCACATTGCAGAGAGCACAGGTGTCTGGTGCTGCTGGGGATGTGGCTCCTTGCACCATTTCTTGTAGCTTAACTGGTGAGGCAGTTCCCATTTGCCTTCCTTCAGCCCCTGGCTATGCCAGCCTCTGAGGACATACAAGTAAGAAGCGTGCCAAACTTAATGACCCCTATTTAATGCAGGGGCACTGTAAGAAAAGCAACTTGCATTTGGAAGCACACACATGCATTTGTCTGGCTTCACAGACAGCTGGCCCTTGTGTCTTCATGCTGAACCTCAAAGGCATTAGAAAGCTGTAAACAGAGAATTAGTGTTATAGAAAGAAAGAAGAGTAAGCTGGTATAAAGAAAGGACTACAGAATGCTGGAGTACCCTTAAAACAGGGTGCTAAAAATGGTGCTTTTCTGTCAGAGGATCTGTGAACCATCTCTGAAGCAGCCATGTTTTCCAGAACATCTGTGCTACAGGCAGTGGTGAATCCCTCACAATGGCCCCAGCCAAGAGCTCTTCCAGATCTGCTCTGAACCCCAAGCCCAGTGCTGTGACCCCACAACATGCCCTCCATTTCCCAAGAGGAGTAGGATAGCAGGAAGTGTGAGTTCCCACTTCTCTGGGATGAGTTGTGCTGAGATGACTGGACTTCCATGCCAGGAAAAACACTTCTGGTTTCCTTCAGGTGAAAATAAAAAAGCTACACCCTTCAATCAGCACCTGTTATTCCTCCCCAAGTCATCACGTGCCAGATATTGAGGATGCCCATCAGACTGCAAGTAGCATCAAACACAGGGACAATATCACTCCCTCCCATCCATGGGGGAGGGTGTTTTTTCTCCCAGCCTATGAAGATGCCTGGCTGAAGGTCCAGGGACAGCAAACTGGGAACAGCTGGCTGCCAGGGCTGTCAGGTCAAGGGGACTTCCCTTCCAGCAAGTGATGCCTCCTGCCCACTGTGAGCATGTCAGGGACAGCTGCCGCCAGCCAGAAATCTCTGACGTGAATCCCTCCTCCCTCTCCATGTCAGAGCAATCACAGAAATGCACACCTCCCTCGCTCAAATGCCGGGGGAGGGTGCCAGGGCAGCCTCAGGGACAGATGCCTCCTCCACCAAGATATCACAGCAAAGGTGTCAGCAGCCTCAGGCACAACCACTCCTCATGCAGAGATACCAGGGGAGCAGACTTTGCTTGAATACAAGCCCTTCCTTTGATGAAGATTTAGGACATGCCTAAATCAGTCAGGTTTGAACTCCTGGCTCATTACTCAGACATGTAGTATCTCTAATGCCAGAAGCAACCAAAATCAGGAAAGCTCTCTGCAGTTAGCTTGGTCCAGATATGACCAGAGAGGACAAAACTATCATCATGTGAGGCTGGTACCACTGGTAGAGAAGTTCCCCAGAGGGGTTCACACTGCTGAAGTTATCAAATCACATCTTTGCTGTGGGTCAGACCTCCAACACCAACCTTCTTCAAATAGAGCTAGGAAAAAATGTGTTTTCACCACTTGGAGAGGAAGACAATAGAGGCAGAACTACGACAAGAGGATGAAGATACACTGCTGCCACGGATGTTTTTTCTGGACATGGTTTTGCTTGGCTTTCATGCCTGGATTCAAAAAATTATGAGCAGATCAACCTTCTCAGCACAAGGGCAGGATTCTACCTGTGGCAACAGGGTCCATGTTGGAAAGGACAAAGTATTTTGCAGGAGGAAGGAAACTTTTTGGATTTGAGAACGTTAGGTTAACTGCTTTAGTACTTAAAAAAGTATTCCATATTGGTTGGCTTCAAGATCTTGGGTTTACATATTGCTTTCAAGCAGTAAGAAAATACTAGAATTGGCCAACTTAATGGTTCCCTTTAACCTCAGACTGAGCTTCCATAGATGTGAGTGAAAAGTCTGCTCCCCAACTACTACAAAACATAACCTGCACATGGAATTCTTTGGAGAAGGCCACAAGCCGGCATCAAAGGCAGCAGAGATCCATCCCTTGATGTGCTTCCGTGATAATTTTGAATGCCAAACTATGTACTTAAAACTACATAACTTAACACATGCATAATTATCAAGGGTTGTGAAGCACAAATGAAAACAAAGTTGGGGCCGGGAAGTGGTTCATGAAATAAGAGGAAAAATGAGAGATTATATCCTGTGGTCTCACAGGTGTCTCAGACTGGCTAGAAACAACAGTCCCCTCAGACAGAAAGATTTCAGGCTTGGACCCCAGGAGGTACTCTCCACTCACTTGTGGGCCCTAGGGCATCTAGAAGAAGACCAGTTAGCTGCAGTCTAGGGGGTTCTCACTTCATTGACGCATACAGAAACTGCAAGAGAAAGTGAAACTTCATCCTAGTCATTTCTGCTATTGTCTGGGAGGAGAAGTTCTGGGTATCCAATCTTTGTCACCCACTCTTTGGTTAGGTCTCTTACACCAAGCGTGGCCTGGTGTCACAGGAACCTTCCCCTCAGTGGTAAGCACTATGTGACACAATCTGCTGGTGAACTCAGAGCCCCATTGTCCAGGCTCTGCTCCTGTCCCTCACCACTACCCCGTTCCTATGCTGTAAGGCCAATATTTGGATATATATACACATAGCTCTTCTGAGCCTGGTTGCTGATGGAGAAAAATAAATCCTTTTTTTATTACTTGTAGTCATCAAAAATATGGGAGAGGAAGACACCTCAGTCAGTTGGAAGTAATATTGTTGCAAGTTGACCTGAGTGATCAAAATTAAAATGCACAATAGTCTTGAAAGCAGGATTCACCTCCCCTAGACCTCCAACCACTTACTGGCTGCTCTGCCCCAGCTGCTGAGCAGTGACAGTGACTTTGGAGCCAGCAAGTTCCTCCACAGCTTACGGACCTGTCACGTTCCTGCACTCACGGAGAGGAATTGGGCCCCGTCACAACCTAGCTGACATTGCTCTGGCCTGCAGAGCTGAGCCAGCCCTCAGAACTCAAATTTTCATTCCTTTTGCTGACCTCAAACTTTATTTTGGAAAGAGCCAGACAAATGTGGCAGGTGTGATCTCTTGGTCTTTTACCTCACATTTTAATGAGAACCCCAAACCATCTTCTGCTACCCTTTTTTGCACATGCCCCCACTTCTATAAAATTATAGAAGTGAACAGAAATAAAGGAACTATTTCCCAGCACAGGAGGATGAAAGCAATCAGCTACAAGCAGCTCAGGTCACAGCACATGAAATCCCCACTAGATGCTGCCTCACATGCCTCCCCCAGCACTGCAGGGAGGTCAGCCAGCTGAGAGACCTCCTTCCCTATTCCCCTCCCCAAGCTGCTGCACACCCCATCCCACAAGGAAAAGCTGCTGAATATTACCTGACCCTGATTTTCCAGTCCAACCCCACACTGAGAGTACTTTCTGACTCTCTCAAGCACCAACTCAGGCACCTGTACTTGGGCTTATGTGCCCCACGAGCTCCAGGAGAGAGCCCCATATTCTCAGCAGAAGGCGGCAGGGAATGCCTGCTTACTCAGAAAGCTGCTGCCAGCCACCTGCATCCAGACCTGCTGCTTTTCTACTCTGAAATACGCACAGCTGGAATTGCTTAGTGCAAAGGAGTTCAGCTCATAGAAAATCTCCCAGGAAAATTACTATCTTCCCTGTCTGGTAATAAAGGTAATGAAAACGAGTTTGAACAAAAGTCTCAAATACCATTCAATGAAGAAGCATATCAAATTAATGGACTCCGGGAAGAACGTCTTTACCCTCATGACACTCTGCTTCTTGGCACACCTTTAGCTGGCAATGAGGATAACAGCTTTTCAGCATCCTAAAAGAGGAAATTAAAACTGCACTTCAACCTCCTTATAAATGTGTCTTGTTGATAGTATCTTCATTTTTACAGGTAAATCTTTCACTATCTAATACAAAGAATTCACAACTTTTTCTAGTAGAGACACATCCCATTTGCAGGCTCCTGCTTGGTTAAATTTGGATATTAGGACTGTCAACGAGATTGACTTTGATGCTCGATAGAGAAGAGGGAAACAATCCCATGCAAGTCACTGTTCAAATTTAAGGAAGCAGCTGCAAAATAAAGTTACAAATCTCTGAAGTACATCTTGCTTCTAAGTGTAATTTTCAGGTGAGAAATATATCCTGTGTGTTAGAGAAGTCAAGTGTAAACCCCTGGATTCCAGGGATTGCAGACTTCAGTTAACTTCTTAGATAGCATGAACTATAAACAGAGAGTATCCGTGTAGTCCTATGCAGTACACTGAGAAGCTACAGAGCACAGAAAAATTCCTGTGCAGCACTGGAATCTGTGCAGCCTGGTTTAACTTGGTTACCCACTACCCAATATTATTTAGGTACAAGATACCTGTCTCAGGAATCAGGTTACACAGACAAGGAATGTCATGCTGATGTATCAGCAGGAGGTCAAAGTGCTGTGATACATTTGGTTTGGGTAAACAAGGACACCCAGAAGATGACACCTAAGCTCCAGGTTTTTAATTGAAGACCCAATTACAAGATGCTACTTGTTCCCCTCTCTGCTGGCAGAATTGCCCTGATCTCACGGAAGTTAACTTAAAACAGATAAAGATGAGGCCCAGGAACAGATCCCACTACATGAATCTAATATGGATTCCACATAAATCATTCTATACAAACATTTATGCAAGAAAACAAGCCAAGATGCCCACATATCTGCAGCTACATTTGCTAACACCAGCTGAGCATCAGACTCCCTTGAACTTTCCCACATCCCTAACTGCAAGAGTCTCCTACACTCAGAGCCCGCAGTGCTAAGCTGGGGATGAGATATTTGTCTGAGCCAAGTGCAAAGACCCTCTGAATATTTAAAGAGAGGTTTCAGTGGGTCTGAGATGTGTCACTGAGCCACTTCCCAATGCAGATTCCCAGCACATCTGTGACAGACACCCCTGCATCCTTCAGGGATCATATAACTGAGGATGTGAGGAACCAGCCCCAGGTTCCTCCCTGCATCCAGAACAGCATCCTCTGTTTTCAGACAGTCACAAGCTCTGCCTTCACAGCCGTGCCCAGAGCTGCGTGTTTGTGTGCGTGTATGTGCGTGTGTGTAACCCTTGGACCACACCAGATACCCTGGTTCCTCCCAGGAGCCATATCTCTTCACTTTCTGCATGAAAAAGTAATTGGATGCAGCATCAAGCTCACCTCCAGCTGTCCCCAAACCAGCTCTAACTGCAGATTTCAAACCTTGCCTCCCTTTCACATTGGCATTGGACGAGGCGATGAAATACAGAGGAAGTTTCTGCACTCCCAGGCCAAATCTTGCACTGTTTCCAATGATTTTCAGGCTCATGTGGCACCCAGCATTTCCATTCCATGACCATGGTTATTCCGGGTCACTGGTTGTCACAGAGCAAGGGGACCCAGCCCTGGGGCAATTCCAGAGGAGAACCCTCTGCCCAGCACAGCCAGAGGCTGGCATGACATGAATCAGTGTTTTCAAGGGACCGGAGATCATGGGTTTGCCCATCAGGGCGGCCCCTCTGCTTCTGCTTCCTGTCTTGGCAGACATTGCTGAGGGTGAGGTTTTTCCCTGCTACCATGGACTTCTTGGGAAAAGAGTGCCAGCAGATAGGATGCCTGCCAAAAAAGCACAGCCCAGGAGAGGCATCTGTTTTCCAGCACTCTGCCAGCTAAACCGGCCACCTCCTTCCAGCACCAACCACGGCCCCAGACTATGTCTGCTGCTGGGGGATGTCCCCACACAGGACCTGAATAGCCCCTCCAAAAGTTGTGCAGCCACACAGGTGCAGAGTGTGGCCATCAGGAGCACCAGGAAAGCTCATCATTCACACTCAGCTTCAAATTGCTGGACCATTGTTTTACATTTTGCATTAGACAAAAGCCATCAGATGTAAAACAGTAATTGTCCCCAGCACAGTAACCAGGCACTTTGATTTTCTATGTGCCCCACTCCCTGCCCTACAGCAGCTTCCCAGGAAAGGGGCAAGAGGTAGGCTCTGCAGGACCACAGTATTTTGATTTTCTGCCTGCAGGGCAACTGCTTCAACCCAGATCTTATCCAGATGTGTGCAGAAGATGCTTCCCATTTAAGCTATCTAAGCAAGGGAAAGCACAGCCCTCGCAGCCTCCACAGACCCTCTGCAAAGGCCCCCCACAGCCATTGCTGTCACCCAGGCCTCCCCTGGCTGCATTCCATGCTTCCCCAGGTAGCAGGCTCACCATACTCCATGGCCAGGGCTGCTGGTGCCTAGAAATCAGGAACAGAAATCAGGAAAACAAGTCACAGAATCATGGAATAGTTTGGGTTGGAAGAGACCTTTAAAGGTCTAGTCCAATCCCACTGAAATGAGCAGGGACATCTTCAACTACATGAGGTTTCTCAGAGTCCTGTACAACTTGTCCTTGAATGTATCCAGGGTGGGAACAACTCTCACCTCTCTGGGCAACCTGTTCCAGTGTTTTACCATGCACATCATAAAACATGTCTTCCTTTTTTATAATCTAAATCGACCCTTCTTCAGTTCCAAACCATAGCCCCTTGTCCTCTCTCAACAGGCCCTGCTAAAATCTTTGTCCCCATCTTTCTTATAGGCCCTCTTCAAGTACTGAAAGTCTCAAGAAGGTCTCCCACCCACAAGTGGAACACAGAGTTTTGGAGGCTATGGGGTAAGGAAGGAAGCCTGTCTCTCCCAGTCCCTAGGCAGGGAGTCAATCCCCACTCTGAAAGTGCTGGAGGGTATTGATGTCTCCTGAGAGTGCCAGGAGCCCTTCTCTGGGGAAGGCATGATGCAGGACCCAGGTGCAGGTGGCTGTGCTTTCAGGGATGCACCTCACCCCCAACAGCCTGCTGGTGGCAATGCCCTGCTCAGAAAGCAAAGCTTTCAAGAATCATGGAATATCCTGAACTGGAAAGGACCTACAGGGATCATGAAGTCCAACATCCATTTCTGCACTGGACAACCTCAAAAGTCACACCATGTGTCTGAGAGTATTGTCCAAGTGCTTCTTGAACTCTGGCAGGCTTGATGCCATGACCACTTCCTTGGGGAGCCCAATCACCCTCTGGATGAAGAACCTTTTCCTGATATCCAACCTAAACCTTCTCTGACACAGCTTCAGGTCATTCCCTTGGGTCCTGTCACTGCTGACCATCAGGAAGAGATCCGTGCCTACCTCATCTCTTCCCCTTTGTGAGGACGCTGTAGGCTGTGATGAGGTCTCTCTAAGTCTTGTCTTTTCCAGGCTGAACAAGTCAAGTGACCTCAACTGCTCCTTATATGGCTTCTCCTCCAGACTCTTCACCATCTCTGTTGCCCTCTTTTGGACACTCTCTAACAGCTTTATACCTTTTTTATTTTGTGGCACCCACAACGGCCACCAGCACTCGAGGTGAGGCCACCCCAGTGCAGAGCAGAACCGGACAATCCCCTCCCTTGCCCAGCTTGGGATGCTGTCCCTGATGCCCCCCAGGACAGGACTGGCCCTCCTGGCTGCCAGGGCACTGCTGATTCATGTTCAAGCTGCCATCGATCCTGAGCCCCAGCTCCCTTTCCTCATTCCCCAGGCTGTTTGCAGATCCAGAGATGACCACCCCGGGTGCAGAACAGGGCATTTTTAGAGGTACCTGCTCTGTCCCTGACGGCGGGTTTCCAAGCCGGCAATGGGACACATCACACAGCCAAGCCCTCGGGCAGTGAGGCCAGGGTGCCGCATTCACCGGACAGGCCGCCGGGGCTCGGTTCCTCTGCAGGGACCAACCCTCGGGACCAGGCACTCTGCTGCCGGGCGCCTTCCCCGCCGGAGGGGATTTCTCGGTTCCTTTCGCTCCGAGGGAGGTGCAATTGGAGTTTCCCAGCAGGCGGGTCCCGCCCCCGCCGTCCTCCCCTTATAGCCGGGCTGCCCCCGCCCCGGCCCCAGACCCTGTGACAGTGCCGGTGACAGTGCCGGTGACAGTGACCCTGACAGCGCCGCTGTCCCGCGTCCAGCCCCGCCGCCCGTGCCGCCGCCCGGGAGCCGCCGCAGAGTAAGTCAGTCAGTGCTCCGTGCCGCCCGCCCGGAGCTCGGGTCTTCCCCCTTCCCCTCGGGCCGGCGTCTCCCGCTTCTCCCGAGCCGCTGCCCCGCTCCCGGCTCACTTGCTGGGGATCTCGGGGGCTCTCTGCTGGGGCCGAGAGTGGGGAACGAGTGGCAGATGCTAAAGGGTGGGTTGCCGGACACAGGGACAGGTTTCAGCCCCACCTTATAATTACCAGCGTGGGGAATAAATCAGACCGCTGGTAGAAGGACAGCAGCTCCAGACATATCCCAGGGCTGGGCACCGCAAGGATATGTGCCTGGCAAGTCCACTGTGACAGCAGCTGGGTCTGATTTCTGCTGCTTTTCCCTAGAATTTCAGCGCATAGGCTCGAGCAGTGACTACTGTAAACTGTTCCCCCCCTTCCTACCCCTCTGCCTTCCAACACCTTTCCCGAAATGCAGATGTAGGTATTGGGCACCAAAGTGTCCTGAACCCAGATCTGGCACTAGGTTCCAGATCCAGCGTAGCACTTCTGCCCTCTTTTCTTTGTCTCTATTCAAAGGAAGTGGTTTTCCCCCAAGCCACAGGAAAGTAATTGGATTGTGATTCACTCAGCTTGGCTACGCTGTAAAAACACCATTTCAGAGCCTGGACCCTGGATGGCCCTGGGCAGCCCCTGTGACTTGCACCCTGCCAGGGTCACTGTGCCAAGATGGCATATTTCTGCATTGCCATGCTTGCCTTTTTGGTGACTGTTTTTTCCTAGTCAGGGAAGTCCCACAGCCCCTAGAACTTGCCTTTTCCCAGAGCACTGAAAAGCGTACAGAAATTCCCTTCTATCCTTGTGCAGCGGCCCCATATCCACTGCATCACCTCCTCAGCACAAATGGAAAAGTTCAACTCCAGGGTTAGGATCCTTGGTGTGTTTAAAGTAGGATTTCTTTTTGAGGCTACTGCAAAGTAAGGAAGAGACTTTCTGTGATTGGAATGTATGGCTGATCTAGAAGCCATGGTCCTTCACCATCACAGCCAAGTTCAGAGCAGAAAACCTGAAGAAAAACTCATTCTCTAAAGTGTCAGCTGTCTGCCTCCATCAAGGGACTTTGAGGCTTTCCAGTTCTGATAAAGCAAATCACAAGGGAACAGAAAGCTCAGGCTTGGTTTTGCTGCATTCACTCTCTATAAAAAGATGCGTGGAAAGCCAAAGAATTTGAAAGTGCCGAGAGAAGCTCCCAGGGAATTTGTTTATCTTCTCAGTCACTGTTGGCTCTAGCAGTGAACTTTGCAAACTCCAGGCCTTAAGGAAGGATTTGGCTTTGGAATTGTATTATGAAAACAAAACTCTAAACAGCAACAGCTGGTTGCTCTTTCAGCAGCAACAGTTCAAAATTATGCTGTTCAGATTTAAAGCAAGAAGGAAAAAGGAGGGTATTACAGTGCAGTCTCTCTGCTTTTTCCCAATAACAGTGGGTATATATAATTTTCTCTATCTCTGAAAAATTCTCACTAACAACAGGAAGTGCTGTTTTGCAGGAGAGTTTCCAGGTGTGTGTCAGTAATTTAGGGAAATCAGATTCTCATTTGGAAGTTACTGATGCATTACACAGTTCTATCTATACATGTTTTAACTCTGGTTTAAAGCATCTCTCATGCCAGGTGAGATGCCCTGGGGTGCTCAGCCTGCTCTGCCACTGCCGTTCCCCTGAGTCCCCTCAGTTCCCCATCACCCCCAGCCCTATAGGGGTGTCTAGTGTTGCTGAGGCACATGGATTGAGTCCTCTGGGGAGGTTCTGCTCCTGCCTTGGCTGTTTTACTGGAGGCAAGTTTTGTTTTCCCTCAGCTCCCCATTAGGAGCAGAACTTGGCCACCATCAGGATGCTGCTGGACCACATTGGGTGGTGGGGGTCTTGCAGGGGTCTGCTGACAGGACTATGGATGTGAGCAGCACAGTAAAGGGTCAAAGTGGGGCTGTGGGTGGCCCAGCTCTTCTATGGACAGTGATTTCCCAGGCAGAGCCAAGTGGGAGCCCCCAGCTTCAAGGTGTGTCCATTCAGTACTTAACACAGATAACAAAAATTGTAGGAAAAAAAACACCACCTCCTAGGAGAGCTCTCAACTTGCAGAGATTGGGTCTGGCATATCTGTGGACTCTTTGCTTTGATGAATTAGTAGTTTGTTTAGGTGTCACCACATGGTCTGAAGTGCACTAAACTTGGACCATCTGCACTACTCTACTGCTTCAGAGATGGCTTGGCCCAGTGCAATTTTCGTATGTGGGCAGGGATAACCACTTTTCCACAGGGAATGGATGAGGAGAGACATGGCTGATGCAAGTGCAGAGAATAAATTTTGCTAGTTAACTCTGGATTTCTGAGAGGCTGTGGGAGATATCCAGTAAAATGAGATATAAATCCTCATGACCTAGGATGTCAGCAGGCTAGAGAGGACCAAAAATCCAAGCAAATGCTTGTTAATACTGGCAGCAACTCAGGAAAAAGAAGTCAAGGGAAAGATCAGCAAAAAATTTCAGAATAGGGATAATTGGTAAATCTCTTCCCCTGAGTGCACTCTGGCACACCATGAGCTGCCCCTCACCAATGAGATCATTCTGCATGAAAGCTGTTTCCTCTGAGGAAGAAAAGGAGAAAATGGGAAAGCACTGTGTCCAGAGTCTAGGCTGGGTCCTTCTTTGTCTTGACTCTGCTCCAAGTGTTTCCCTTGCCCTTGCTACTCACCCCAGAAAAGCTCCAGCTCAGAGGCAGGTGCTGTGATCAGCAGAGAGCTCGCTGTATCCACCTACGCAGCACCACAGTCCCAGTGCTGCAGAGCCTCTGGACAGGCTGGCAGAGGGTGCTCTGTGAGCTGTGCTGCTCTTCTGGTTGGAAATCAGAAGCTAAATATGCTATGTCAGAAATAATTGGAGCTAAAGGCTCCCCTGGCACAAACCATGTTCCCACATAACAATAATGAGGATGACGATGATAACAGTAAATTAGTAATAATACTGAGTTGGGAACAACGTCAACTCTTGACTGCAAATCATTACATTTCCCAAGACTTGGATTTGAGTTCTCTGCCTGGGAATTTATTTAGCATTTCTCCTGCTAAAAAAATTAGGAGCCTGCTGGAGTATTAGCAAGCTTTAATTTGTGAGAAGAGCACAGGCATAAAGGAGCAGCCTGTGGCCATCTGAGCCAGAGCCAAGCTCCTGGCATGTCCTGTCTGCTGCACTGGGCAGGAGCACGTGCTGACGGAGGCAGGAGTGCAGTGCTAGCACAGCATCTCCTGCCTGTGCCCCCCAGATGTAACCAGTACCACCTCCTTTTAGCTGAGCGTTCTGTGTAGAAGGTGTTGGCATTTTTTTCTATAAGAAAGTTTCTTAAAAGCATTTCTTACAGTAAGAGCTTGGCTATCTAACCATAATGAGAAGAGATGGACAGGGAGTGTTTGGTACCCCTTGACGTTAAGACTGGGGCTGCATTTCAAGGCAGAGGTGGGAGCTGGGGTTTACTGGTATTTCCTGGTGCAGATACAAACACAGGCCAACCAGCAGTGGCACATGATGATCACTGGGCAAGAGTTCAAGCTGGCCAAATGTGAGGGAGCATAGCCACTCTTACATTGACAGCCTTACCTAGGTGCTTGAGGCTGGCTCTTTTCAAGCACTGCCAGGACAAAATTCTGACAGACATTAAAAACTCAGCTTTTATCCAGCTTAATCATTCCCTTATGGACTCTTGTCTGTGTAGTGTCACTTCAATGCTTTTCAAAGATACATAGCATTCATCTTGGCATTGAAGAAGAACCAAAACTGTTTGAAGTCCACCTTTGTGATCATCATTCATCAAAAAGAAAGACCTTAAGCTTTTAGAATGGGAGAGGTACTTTCTTTGGTTAGAAAAAAAACCTAAAAAAAAAAAAAATGTTTTGTTTGAAATAATAGGAGAGAGAGAAAGGACGCAGCTGAGTATGAGTCTCTGCTTGAACAAACAGGAAGGAAGGGATTTGGCAGAATTAATCTAAACACAGTGTTGTATTGGGAAATGCAGGTTAGGAAAAGAGCCCTTCAAAAATTAAGAAAGTCCAAATGACTTACAGAGCATGCCCATTACCATGATATTTTTGGTTGGTTGGTTGTTTTTCTGAGTGTTTTTGTAATGGAAATGTAACAAAAAGGAGCTCCTTTCCACTGCTTTCAGGATTCTAGTGGGGCATCCTGACTAGCATAGCTGGAGTGAACTGCAGGGTATTTCCTTCCCCCTCCCCTCCTCAGTACATGTGCTGGGGAGATGTGGGTGCACAGATTCAGCCATGGCACAGCTGCTGGCTAACCAGGGATTAGCTCAGTTGGTTCGAGTATGGTGCTAATAATGCCTTGGTTGTTCAATCCCTCTATGGGCCATTCACTCCAGAGCTGGAATTGGTGATCCTTGCGGGTTCTTTCCAGCTCAGACTATTCTGTAACTCCTGTCAGCTGAGCACTGGTGCTCAGGCCCTTTTTGCTTGCTCATGCAGGCAGAACTCCTTCCCAAATGAGTTTTCATCTTCATTGTCTTTAAAAAGTAGTGGCATTACTAATCCTGAACTTGGCCTGGCATCCAAAGCAGGGAGAAGGAAACCTCTCAGCAAAGCCAGGCTCTCACTGCTCTCTGTACCACTCAGCTGCTACCACTAACTTGATGCTTCAAAGCTCTCCAAGCTGCCAGGAGCCAGCAGGAGGAAACACATTAAAATGAAAAGCCAGAATCTTCCAACCAATTTTCCCAGAAATAAGTATCATATTTTGTATCAGCATGACACATATCAACATTATAAACTTAAAAAGGGTATTTGAAGATCACCACGCTGTGGCCTTATAACTGAAGCCAAATTCTTCCTTTATCTACAGTGTGATTTTTCTGCCATTACTCAATCCAAGTAAACCAAAACTTGCCTGAGAGTTTTTCCTGCAGATGTGCTTTGGTCTCCTAGAAAGTCACTTTAAATAAAGTGCTACTAGAATAAGGATTGGAAACTATGAGTCACTTTATTTATTTGCAAGAATTGCATAATTATAATCATTATAACAAATGGTTTTAGTTATGCAAATAAATATTTAGCAATATATTGAATTATAGAGGAACATAATTCTAAATATGTATTGTGAAAAGAAGTTGTAACAATAACAAATTTCTGTTGTTAATTGTTTGTAGTGTAGGAGTGTTGGTGGTAAAGCAGGACTCTGGCAGGATCATGTCTGTTTAAACAAGGCTAAACTACCCTAATCCTCGTGCCTTGTTCCCACTCACCATGACCACAGATGAGGAAAAAAAGGCCCTGGTTAACATGGGAATTGATCCCAGTGCCATATGACAGTATGAGAGTTTTGTGGTTGCTTTGAATAGGCACAGGACACTTGTCATACCCACATCATTCATGTGAACCATCCGTGCTCATGTCCACAGTCCCAGAGCATCCCTTGGAAGAACCTGACAAGCTCAAGGTCTCAAATCAGGCCATCCGAATAACTCTTAATATGGCTCTTTGATTTTCTCTAAGCAGAGAGCTGCTTCCGCTCTCTCCGTTAGCTGGGATGGTGTTGCTCAGGAATTCTCCTGTGCTCACACCAGACATGTAGCATTCTCCATGTTTCCCACACATATGCCTTGCCACACCTTTTCCATGGTATTTTTTTTCCTAACTGTTATAATCTGATCTTTTTTTTTTTTTTTTTTTTCCCTGAAATCTACAGGCTAGAAGGAAAATGATGAAAATGTTACCTTTTCTCCAAAGTGGTCCTTTTGGAATACGCAGTGGATCAGAGGGTTGCATTGATGCAAACAGGCTGTTTGAAAACACTTCAGCCTCAATAGCTGAGCAAGTCCCTGCCGGTCCTGACCCTTCTGCAGATGAGAGCTGGTCCAGGGACCAGGAGAAGATGAGTGACAGGCCAGGGGCAGCCTGCAGAGCTTCACGTGCCTCTTCCATCACGAGCAATGAGAGTTGCATCTCTGCTGGAGACAGCCCTGAGAAGGGGAACAAGGGAATAAAGGGAATGCTTAAAAGGGCATTTAAAAAAGTTAAAAATACCAAGCCACCCAGTGGTAAGTGCTCCTCCATCCTCCTTGCACCACTTCATGGGCCACAGTTACCTCTAGAGGCACTGCATGAGGTGGAGAATTGTCCCCTAGGGAAACAAAGGTACTGATAGATTGAAGTGACTTTTCCAAGAAGCCTGGGGAAAATTGGGCTGAAGGAGACATGACCTCAAGTCCTTTGGTACCAAGAGCACAGTCCTTGAGGAATTGTCCATTTGCAGGTTTTCTGTCCAAAACAAAACTTATTTCTACCTCTCATGGGGGCACAGGGAACTGTGAGTGGGTGAGAAACCAAGGTGTAACTCTCAGCTCTGTTCCTCCATCTCCTCCAACAAAGTCTCATTGTTTTAGTACAAATTACTTCATTTCCAGACAAGCCTTTACCTGTCGAATTGGTATCTCTTTCTCCATGTGTCAAATGTTTTCCGTAACTGGTGGTTTTCCTTCTTGGCCTTGAATGTGCTGCTGAAAACAGGCCTTTTGTACCTTTGTTCTTACCACTGCATTGCCCCATCCCCAATGTCTTTTTTTTTTTAAGCAACCAGATTTTTTTTAAGCAACCAGAATTTCAGAAAATATTCCAGATGAGACACCACCAATGTGTGGTACAATATATTCCCATTTTCCTATCTCAGCTGGATATTCCTCACTGAGTGCATCCTGGGGTCATAATTGACATGTTCACCATCACCTCCCAGTAAGGATTTACTAATTCTCTAGGCATCTCTCTTCCTCCTCCATCTCAAGCTGATTCACATCCAGCTTGCAGCAGAAAATGCTATTTGTTGCTAAGTAACTTTTGTTCTATTGAATTTGTATCTTGTGTTTTGTGCTATTAAATTTCAGCCCATTTACTATTCAAGTTATCCCATTATTCCTGTAAAATACACCGAGCCCTCAGTTTCAATAATGTCTCTGAACTTTGTGCAATCAGCAGATGCCAATAGGGCACTCCCAGCTTTGTTGCCACAATCTCTAAGAAAATATGAAGTAAGATAAGTTTCATGAATAATGTAAGCTTTCTCTACCCAGGGTCCTCCAAGCAAACATTACACACCTAACAAAATTGGGATACAATTTCTCCATTTTAACTAATTTCCCAGGTTGCCCTGTCTCAAATAACTGACTGTAGCTCAGATAAGATAGTTCAATTGTATTTGTCTTGCCTGCTAAATGTGTCCTCCCAAACAATTTCACAGATCATGTTGTGCCAAATCTATTTCTGGAAAACCTGTGGTATTTCTTCTAGCACAGGTTATTTAGTTACATCTTTCCATCTACATTAGTTCTAAAGCTGTGCTTCTGACTTGAGATCATATTAATGGGAAGAGGAATGAGCAATAACTAACTAACTAACTATCTTCCCAAGGCTAAATTTTGGAAAAAATTACAGGTGGCTCATGAATAGCTGTCCATGTGCAACACATGGTGTATTCAAATTTCCATTGCCCCAGTTAAAGGCAAGCTAGAAATAACCTGATCTTTAAATAAACAGATTTTTTTGGATGGTGAAGGAGCTCAAAAGCTAGTATTTTGGAAATACAAGCATTTAAAAAAAAATATTCCAGAGCCATCATTTTTTATAAAACTGAAATCTAAATCTTCGCTCTTGATTAAAGGAAGGTTGTTCTTTATTCACCAGTCAAACAAGTCATGGATCTCCTTGGAGAGCAAAAGCTTTGTGATGCCATTCAACATCTGTTTGTCCTGGAGAAGAGCCTGTCTAGCAAAAGTGAGGAGGGACTGAACAGCAGTCAGGAAGACATCGAGTCTGTCTATGAAGTTCTGAAGCACAAAGTCTTCAGCATCTTGAAAGATTCTGTGCTGCTTGCGAAAACAAACCCAGACCTGCTGCAGCAGGCAGTGGAGGCTCTGAAAGAGCAGGAGAAGGAAGATCAGAACTACATGTCAGAGAATCCACCTGACCAAAATATGCAATTTAGACCTAGAAAATGGAAAGAGCTTTGGATGGCTACAGTAAAGGAGTCAGTAGAGGCTCGAATGAAAGACACAAGCCGTACTCCTAGAACTGAGAACCTCTCTGCAGTTGGCCAGAACCTCCTGCACATGGGAAAGACAATGAAAGAAGATTTGACAGTGGTTGCCAAGTACATTAACAAGCTTTATCCTCCTGAGTTTAATGTGTTCAGCATATATGCAGAACTCTACCACAATTTCTTTGCCTCCCAGGCAACGAAAAATGCTGAGTCTCATCTGGAAGACAAGGATATTTACCTTCTTCTCTCGTGGGTGCACAACTTTTATCCAAAGTAAGTGGGCTTTTATACATGTTTACCTCTGGCAATGAAAACAGGCTCATTGGCTGCAAACCCAGGCATTTGCTTGATTTATGAATTGGTATTACTATGGTGCAGTCCAGCACCTGGCTAAGTTCTGGTGTTACTGATGATAGGCTGATTTACACTCCTGGCCAGAACAGCCAGAAGGGACACACTCAAGGCTGCTAGTCTGTAAATGAAGGGCTGTACCACCATTCTGGCTTCTGAGTAACAGACACACAGACGTTTAGGGCTTCATTTGTGAGGTAAATTGGTAGGTTCATCGCCTTGATAATCTATTCCAGTCACAGACTTGGGCTCGCTCTTGGAAAATTTGGAAATTTCAGCCCTTTGTACCAGGGAGCAGACAATAAATAGACCAACCTGAGATGCAATTATCGTGGGCATGGAGGATGTTGTTTAGGTGTTACACACAGTCTATGTTTTCCTTGCTTTTAGGAGAGCTGGGGTGTACCCCTGTGAGAGGACACCCTCAGCCAAGGGTCCCCACAAACCCTGTACGTTATAGAACTGAAAATATTGCTTGTTGTAGCTAATAATACTGGGTGGAGAATTGAGGGCTTTCACTTCTTAGGTGGAAACCGCTAAAGACACCAGCAATATTTCTTCTGAAGTCGTTCAGCCTTCACCACCACTTTTTCCTTACCGTGTTTCACTGATGAGTGTAATGATTCAGTGTTGATCCCAGAAGTTTTCCATAGCCAGTGTTGTGTGCTAGGTCAGGATATTCAGGCCTGAACCAGCCTGTGTTTGGAAGTGAGCAGTTGTGAGGAGCAGGGCTCAGCCTGGCACTGGGGACAGTGTTGGCCAGGGTAGCAGCTGCTTTGAGAGTGTTCCCAGAGGCCATGTCCCGGTGTCTGCTGAGGGGCCACCTCCCAGCCATCAAACACCAGCTTTTCATCTGCTCACCTCTCTACACTGATGGAGAGAGGTCATGTCCAGGGGCTAGACCCTCCTTTCTTCAGGTCCCCCATCCCCAGCAGAGCACAGTGACTGGTATTCAGGAGTTTGACAGACCATGACTCCATTCCCAGGGTTGCTTGTGGTCCCACCCTCACAGGTCTCACCCCTGGCACATATTCATTCAGCTTCTCCAAGTCTTACCTGGACTAAGGACAGTGTACATTTCCATCTGTTTTTTCACTGATATCCTCAAAAAGTGTTAGTGATTTGCATCAACAGCTGTCTTGAATTACACTGCCCTTGGAAAATACAATTGTTTGGCTTTTTTCATTCCAGAGACTTAAGAAAAGATCATGCTTTAGCCATGGAGTTGGATAAAGTTAAGCTTGGAAGCCTTTTGCCATCAAGTCTGAGCAAAGAGCTTGAAAATAAATACCTTGACAGTGAAGAGGTAAGAAAGGTTCAGTCACTCCTCTTCTTCCTTTCACTGCTCCCATATGACTCTTCAGAGAAGCTGTGACTTGTCCTGCACAGACATTTCTTCACCAGTGAGCCACACACCCTTCCAAGGAAAAGCAAAAGCTTTTATTTGTTTTTGGGGAACAGGTCCCCTTTGTACTAGATGGGACTTGCAGAGCAAGCTTCTGCTTAGCCCTGGAAGCCATGAGGAAAGAACTGCTCTGTTCTTGTAAACCATGTGGTAGAAACAGGGGGAAAATCCAACAGCAGATCTTTATGGGATCTTTCCAGTTGTCTGATAAATCTCCAGAGGGATTTATGATCCCTCTCTCAGGAGTCTCTGAAGGATGTTAGATTACTCCTGGTTTCTGCAGAGGTGCCAGACCTTGGGTGAGCGCAAAGCATGGAGATCTGGTCTTGAAAAATCTGTTTCTTTAATGGAGAACTTCCTGGTCTGCAGAAAATAAAAGTTGCTCTGGTTTTTGTATCACCCTTCCCTTAAAGGAAACAAGAAGCCACTTTTACAGTACTCCCATAGCTTAGTGCTTTTGGCATTTGAGGCTGGAATTCCTGGAAAATGAGAGGATGAGTTCCAAGTTTAGATGTAGTCCATGATGGTTTGCATATGGGAGAGGTGGTGTGAGGTCTGATAAGCACATGAACAGGGCACTGGAGGATCAGAATACGTGCCAGACACTGCACAGACCATTTCCATCTCACTCCAGCACACAGGGGTCAGAGCAGAGAAAACATGAGAGCATTTTGTTTCCCTCTCCAGTGCTTGCATGATGTCAAAAGAGCTCACAAGAAAGAATTGCAAAAGCAGGTAGCTCTGAGTGTGACACACGCCCAGTGGTTGGGGGAATGTGGGCTCTGGCAGATGTAGCTGCTGCAACCTTCCTATTCACTGCTCCCCTCCCTGCCCTCCTGATCCCCCTGATATGGTGATGTGATGGGATCTTCACTCCTACCTTAAAATACTCAACTCACTATTGCATAGGTGGGTATCATGAGGGGGTTATTCTTGCTGCTCTGAAGTCATGGGTCAATCATCTCCTAACAAGGAGCCTTTATTTCCCAGCCAGGGCCGAGGAAAAAGTCTGCTGAGACAGGCAAAAGGTGGGTGGGCGAGTAAAACCTGCATAAGGGAAGAGCTGTTGCATCCATGTTGCAGTAAATGCCATTGTTCTTCCTTCCCTAAAGGTTACTGTCAAAAATTCACTGAGCAGATGTTTAGATAAAGAAATCCAAAGATGGAAAGAAGACAAGGAACCAGAGAAGCTAAATGGGCATTTTCAGAGTGAATTACTAGGAATATTTGTTATCCAGGTAATACAGAGCTATATTAAAAATAAACACTTGCATCCATTACCTACTTAGAATTTGAGACCAACTATGGTCAATGCAGGAAAGGAAAAGGCCAAGTCACTTGTATAGAGTGGTAGCAGAGGTGGGTGGTACAGGAAGGCCCAAAACAATGGTCTCTTTTGGACCTGGTGTACCATGTGATGGAGGCAAACACCTCTATAAGCAAAACAAGAAGAAAAACTGCCTGCATTCTCCCTGTGCAATTTTTTTTCATCCCCAGCAGCAGTGAGATATGAGACAGGCTCAGTTGATTGAGAAATGGGGAGTCTGTTTCTTCCACTCAGGGAAAGTGCCACAGGCAGTGCTGCCCCTTCCCACATTTAGCTCTCTCTCTCCTCTGGCTACAGAGGATTAGTTGATTTTATTTTAAAAAAATAAACCTCTCATATGTTGAGGTTGTTGTGATTGTTTATTTAAATGCAATCTAATGACTTTCAAAAAAGAAAATTAAAAAAAACAAAACCAAGTGTCAAATTGCTTACTTTCTCAGCTGTTTTCTGGATGTTCTTCATGCTCCTTTTGAACCTCCCAGATAAGTTTAGCTGCTCTGTATGGTCCCTAGCTCAGTTGCAGAGAGGGATGTGGGAGAGCCGGGTACAGTTACCTAAGTAAAGGATCTGCAGCCTCTTTACCCAGCAAACCTGGCCTTCTTGGACCAGGCAACATTTAAAATTGATCTTGTCTATTTGATAGAGTATGTACAGCAGCCAGAAGCGGGCTGAAGACATCAGCAAGGCCGTGGGTGAGGAGCTGTCCCGTCGGCTACTGAAGGAGCTGCCAGCCTTCCTGAGGAGGTGAGGTGGTGAGGGGGCTGCAGGCAGCGGGGCTGGCACAGTGCCTGGGCAACCACTCACCCACCTCTCCTCTTCCTATCTCCCCTCCAGCTACAGGGATGCCTTTGAAGACTTCAAGGAGAAAAGCAAGAAGCACAGATACTACAAGCCTATACTGATTGCAAATATTAACAACTGCTGGAATTTTAGGTAAGGGTCCAAAAGAAAAGGTTTTGCTCCTTCCTCTGCAGGCAACGTATAATAGTGTGATAGAGGGGAGATACTCCAGAGTGAGCAGAGGTAGGTTCATCTGCCTGCAGAAGGTTTGGAGACCCCTGAATTTCTCTCTCTCTCCTCTGAGGACAGACTATTCTGACCTGGCTGATATTTCCCTGCAGAGAATACACGGAGAAATACATGGCAGAAAAGGACGACAGTAAAGCTGATATCCTCAGCACTCTCACGGATATTGAAAACAGCGGCTTTGATGTGCTGCTTCAACAGCTCTTTGCCCAGCTGAAGGTACCATATCTGTGCCCCACACCATCTTGCCCCGTGGCTCAGCTGATACCAGGGCAGGGCATGTTCTCCTGCCATGCTATCTGTTGCTCAAATCTGATTCAAATCAGCCAAGTTCAGAAGGGACAGGATCGGTGCTAACCCACACTACTGCTGGAAAACTCCCACAAAGCTCTCCTTGAGCTGATCCTCAAGCCTGCAGGCAAAATGGGTGTAGTGACATGGGCATGACTGTGCAGGTGAACGTATAAAACCTGCTGATCACATCTGAGACCACGGCTGCAGCAGGGAGAGGCTCAGCCTGCAGCTGTTTACTCTCCACACTGTAGGAAACCATCAGTAATGGCATAAACTGCAATTATGCAGCTTTTGGCTTCCCCATAAAGGTGACCTGAAGGGCATTTTTGGCTTCCTTTTTTTCTTTTTTNGCATTTTTTGCTTCCTTTTTTTTTTTTTTTTTTTTTTTTTTTAAATATAGATAACACAATCTTCTAAAGTTAAGCAATTTTGGTGGAGGAAAAGGAAATGTAGGAGTCAGCAATGTTCAGCCACAATCTCTCCTGCTTTCTCTGTAGAGCCTTTTGGAAGACACAAGAGAACAGAGGCGGGGTTTTTTTCATTTTCGTATTTATTTACTGTGGCTGAGAAAAATTATGACTGAAAACATCTCATAAGGATTCATTTTTTTCCCCTGATGGTTCCATAATTCTCTAATCAAACAAGACGGTGAGGAAAAAAAAAAGAAATAATAAGAACACCTCCAATATGAACCTTTCAAGCCATTGGTCTTCTCCACCATGAGGAACCAAGAAGGGGACACAGCCCCTTGTGCCCCTGTAAGTCATCACTACACATCCCTACACAGGACTACATGCCACATTCTCACTACATGGGATACTCCACGTGTAGAAATGACAAATGTACTTGTGCATAGAATTTGTTCGAGGTAACTGAGCAGATTTTCCTTTTTTTCAGCCAATGTACAAGAAGTTTACAGAGAGTAAGTGGGACTCCAGCAGTGAAATTATGAATGAGATCATTAAAACCACCAGCAAACATATTTCAGACTTCCAGGCCTTAAAGGACCCATTTTACCATGTAAGTCTGAGAGAAATATTGGAGGGATTCTGGGGTGCTGAGGCTGCATTTTCAGCTCTGATCCTGTGTGACTTGAGTTGCCTTGACATCTGTTGAGCTGGTGAGCTGACCTGGTATCAGGAAGCCTCTCAGGCAGGGTTTCCATCAGCATGCAGTTTACCCAGATTAGGCACATAAATCTTACCCTCCTCTGACAGAAGCAGACTCCTGCAGCTCTGCTACACTGTTTGCAGAGCAAACCACCCCTGATGTAGAGAAAGTGCTTTAGAGACCACCCAACACATTGCTTTGTTTACAGATTTGGTTTAGCAATCTTGAAACACAGACATAGTTGCATGGTTCAGTCTCATTGCTCCTTTGATTGCCCTAGGGACTGGAGGAGGTGGATGCAACTGGGACAAATCCCAGAGAACTGAGCCAGAACCACATCCTCACTGGTGCTGGAATATATATGAAATACCATCATATAAGACAATATTTGATTTCCTGCCTTTGTCTTTTTAATAGCTGAGACAAATGATGATGTTTTATGTGTTAGAGAGAAGAAAAGGAAGAGCAGCATGAATTCCTGTTTCTCTGGAGTACTGTTACTCCTCTAGCACATGGAGACCTTTTCTATGCTTTAAACTCTTCCCAGAAGGAAACAACATTTGGAAATTCCCATACTTATTAGAGCACAAAGAAATTCTCAGCATCTAGGATGTGGTGCAACAAGTCTTGGGAGGCTGGCGACCAGGGCTGCTGTGTAATCAGCAGCAGGCATTGGTGGGGTGTGTCTCACAGCACACGGGGTGGTTTTGTCCTCCATCCACACACATGGTTTGTTCTGTCCCCAAGCAAAAGAGAGATGGATGATGAGTCTCTCCTCTCCTTCCCACCAGGCCATAGTTGAGAAGATCCACGCTCGTTTGGTTAAAGAGTATATCGTGAGGCTGCTGAAAAGAAAGATCAGCCTGAAAACTCCAGCACAGCAGCAAACTCTGGCTCAGCACATCTCCAAGAATGCTGCTGACCTGGAAGCCTTCTGCACCAGCAATGTACGTGAGTGCTTGCCATGAACATGTCAGCCCAGGGCACAGACACACTGAAAAACAGGAAAATAATTCTGGGAGCTTTTGTTAACCTTTTCAACTCAGCTTAATTTCCTGAAAGGCAGGACCTTAGGCAGAAAGAGGTCTCTAAGTGCCTGTGGGCAGAAAGGCTGTCCCTCCCTGCTTGGAGAGACATGATCTCATCCTCCTTTGTCCCAGAGTCAGTTTCCTTTTGAAGGTTTATATTAATAGGGTTAGAAGATTTAGATAATCTTTTCCAGTTTCAGTACAGCTTCCATGAAGTCTGGGTTTCCTCTTGCCCTTGATTTCGCTCACGCTGCAGCTCTTAGGTCAGCCAGGGGCTAAAGTAAGCAGTGTGGGGTCTGTGGTATGCAAGGAATTCCTCCACGAGAGCCACAACTGTAACACCCCTGTCTGTCCTTTGAGAGCATCTCCCTCCGTCCATGCTGCTAATTTTGCCTGCACAAAAAGCTAACAGCTAAGCCAAAACCTATCCTCCACCACCCCATGCATGTTTGACTGGAGAAGGAACAAGCCTGAGTTTCACACAGTGTGGGTGGGAGGTCAGGCAGCTGCACCTTGGAAATTCCAACATCCAGGAAAAAGCTCCAGTTGGGCTTCTACCCAATTTTGGCAATACCTGGAGATGCTAAAGGCACAGGGTTGTGTTTGGAGCTGGGGCAGAGCAGCATGTGGCAGTGACTTACCAGGCTCTTCAGACCTTGTACACACACCAGGCAGTGCAGAAGCCCAAGGAAAGGGAAATGAGCAGAGAGAATCTGCTGAGGTGGATGTTGAAGTCTCAGTCTTACGGCAAACCGCACACCACTTGTGGAAGAGGATTAAAAACCATCAAAAATCTAATCCAATTTTTCCAAGGGTTCCTCAGGTGAAAACAAGGAAAACAATGAGGCACCTAAAATCACTGATGTGTCCTTTCCCCTTGCCAGGAAACAGCCTCAGGAGCCAGCTCCTGGAGTGGGAGGAGGTTTGCACCCCATGATGTCCTACTAACCACTTTCTCTTCTCACAGGGATCTCAAGCCATGTGGCTGAATTCAGCACTCCCCAAACTGGCTGAAATAATCCGACTTCAGGATTTAGGTGCTATTAAAATTGAAGTTGCAACACTCGCCACAACATACCCAGATATCCGGTAAGAGATGCTGAAACAGATTTGCTAATACTCATATGGAATTTTAATTGAGCCAGAAAGCAGTCAAATATGAATATAGGTGAAGTTCACATAGCCTGAGCCTATAAACCTGGGTGGGGGCTGCCTGCCAGGCTGTGGCAATCCCAATGCTATCAGAAAGCAAAGGAAGATATAGATAAATATCTATTGATATATTCCAAATTCTTGCCTGATTTTCTCCTTTACTTTGGAGATTCCCTTCCCTACCCCAAACATCCCAGGACAGTGCAGGGTCTTGTGTAGGACTGCCAGATGCTGAGCTGGCACCCACAGAGGATGTCAGTGCATGCCACAGGCTGGGAGCTACATCCTGATGCAGTGGCCCTGACATGTGGAGGTGTGTGGGAGGAAATAACACCTGCCCATTTCTCTTCCACAGCAAAAGGCACCTGGAAGCCTTCCTGCACATCAAAGCCAATTTGTCACGCAGTGAACTCAAAAGCATCCTGGGCTACTTGGCAGACAGCACAGCATCCACACAGCCCAGGGCCCCACTCTTCTCCAGCATAAACGTGTCCTAGACCAAGGCATGCCTTGGCACTGCCCTGTGCTGGACTGTGGGGTGATCTGGGGATAGAGAGCGTCCCCTGGAGAGATGCACGGCACACAATACCACCTTTTCCTATGGAAAGTGCTTTGTCCCAGTCTGGTGCTCAGCATCTCTGTGGGAATCATTGTCCTCTGTATGGGGCTGGGCACAGGGTGCACCCATGGGAGGTGCAGTGCCCACAAGGACTGCGGCTGCTCCTCACACCAGTCATGGATTCCCCCTGAGGTCTCCTTGGTGCCACCACATTCTCTGCCTGGACACTGCCCTGGTGCTCGGAACTCCATCTGCCTCTCAGGGTGCCACAGAGGCCACATCACAGACCAAGCAGGCACCACCTGTGTAACTTTTTGTCTTCTAAGGAAATGAAGGGAAACAAAAACTGAAACCAAAATTAAGAGATGTTGGAAAAGTCCCACGTGAGCGTGCTTGCAATCTGTCTGCCTTCCTCAGAGCCAGGCAGGGCAGCTGTGTAGGCTGGTGGGAGAGGCACGAGGTTCGAGATTCATGGTGAGGAGGAGCTGCAGCTCAGCCATGGCAGGGCTCCTGCCAGCCCCCTTGGAGGAGCTGCAGGCTCTGACCCAGGGCAGCAGCACTGCCCAGGGCCTTGGTGTTCCAATGGAGAGCTGGCCCTGAGAGTGTGTGCTTCCTTCACCTCTGTGAGGTGGGAGCACCTGGGCCCCTGACAGCCTCTGCAGTGACCCCATCCAGTGCATCTGCACAGGGGGACACCTGCTAACAGAGGCTGGGGGCCAGCTGCCCTTTGCAATGGTTTGTGTGGGTTAAGGCAGCATCTAGTAAAGCACTTTGCATGTTACTGAAGTCCTCCTTATCAAGGAGAGGACTATTCTAGACCCCGTTAACAACAAAGGCTTTGAATGGGGTGTGGAACTGGTCTCAAATGTCATCAATACATACTGAGCACCCTGTATGTGTCACAGTTCTCTTGCTCACTCTTTCCCCTCTTGCTGTGAGGTAGATATGATGTGAAAACACAAATGGGTCTCTTGTGAAACTATGTTTTGTTTCTTATAGCACAGTTTTTTTGGGAACCTAATCACTTGCCAAAACAGCACTGTGGAGACCTTTCCCTTCTGTTTTCCTCTGTTTCAACTTTTGCATCAGTCTGTGTAAAGGCAGTCCGGAAGGAAGATGCCTGATGACTGTGCAAACTATATAATGTATTTATATGTATATGCAGTATACCACTGGTGTATTTTTGCACCCAATTTATTTTTTCTCAGTTAGAGATACTGATTTGCAATGTTTATAATAAACAGTATTCAAATATGCTAGAAAAGTGACTCATTTATTCTGTCTCTGGCTGTTTACTGTGTTGCTGCAGCTATGTCCTCCTTCAAAGGGCCAATCCTTCCACTTCTCCCAGCCTGCACTGGTTCCAAGCAGGCGGCCTTGCTGGACTACAGGCAGGCTGGAAAAACATTGCTGCTGCCTCTGTAAGACATTCACTGAGCACAGTGGGCTTCTCACTAGCAGTGGCCAGTGGCATACGCTCAGAGGAGTCCTCTGCCAACAGGTCCTGTGGCAAAATTGTGCCCTGAGGGAAAAACAGTGCTTTGGTTTTAGTCTGCTGTCTGGCTGCAGGTAGCACAAATCACCCTCTCCTTCCTTAAGCACATGCACACAAAACTCATATAGACACATGGGTTAAAAAATGATTATTTAAACACTCATCTCAACTACAGTTTAAAGGCAAATGCCAAAATAACTTCTGACTGTGCTGAGCACTCATTACGACTGTCACCTATTGGGTAACATTTTCTTTCCCAATTAGTGAAAGGTCATTTTATTGCTATGAAAATGCATATTTTGATTTAGAGATCTGTTAAAGGCCTACAGAAATGCATCATACAAGCAATTGCGCCAATCTTTTAAAAAAAAAAAAGATTCCAGCTAAGTAAGTGCCCAAAGGAAAACAGTGTATCTATTTATATATCATAATTAGCATGGGTAGGAGAAAATGGTTTTCATACACATTTCATAAGCCATATGGAAGTGCATTGTGCAGTTCTCTTCATCCTGCTATAAAACCCTACCTTTCATCTCTAATGAGCCCAGGAAACTAATTTATTTATCTTCCCCATATGACTCGACATTTACAATGGCATTTATTTATAGGTGGCATATTACACATAGCCAGGTAGTTTCAGGAGGTTGCACAAATGTCTTCTGATAACAGTGTTAGTTCAATATGATAAACAGCTCTTCTAAAAACTAAGTAAATAAAATTTTGTGAGGTCAGAGTGGCTCAATTTTCTTTATCATACAACCTCTGCTGTTGCTGTTGCAGCCCCTCCTTGGAGGCAGAGCAGGTAGCCAAGATTAAAAAAATAAGATTAATTTTACAGAACAGTTAGGATAACTGGTTCCTGGGCACAGCTTCTGTGGCATTACCAGCTTTCCCTGTTTGCTATCATCAATGTCCGCAGCATGTCAGCCCACAACAGCCACCACACTGGGCACGGGCTTAGCTCATACACTCACACTCCTGGCTCCCCACCCATCCATCCCACCTGGCACTTCCATCATTTGACAGAAGACTTGCAATTTGCAGTGCAAAAGACACAAGGGCACAAACCACAGCATAGCAGGGGGTGGTCGGAGGCATTACTCTGCAGGAGCCATCTGTGGTGTGCCAAACCCCCAGGGACACCTGAGGAATTTCTGCCCTTTCTGCAGGGGAAGCCAAAACCTCCAGAGAGCTCTCAGACTCTCTTCAAATGTGAGCGTGATGGAAAAAAAAGCAAGAATGTTTTGTTAGAGGCTGCCAAGAAACTTGGGAACTACTGACTTGGAAATGAAAGGTTAAGGAGCCAGAATGCAAGAAATTCCTTTCCTTTGCATCTGGATCCTCTCTCTAAAATCCACTGAGAAATGACAGCATTGGAGTAAAGGCCACAGGATTTATTTATGTGCTGATTTTAAGAGAGAGATACCCTAGAGCAAAGTGGTTTGGTAGGTGGACTTTTCCAGGTGGACAGTCCCGGCTTCAGTGACGTGCTTGGGTGACACAGTTCCTCACCTACTAATTGCTGTAAAGCAGGAATGTATGTGCAATTACACGTTCACCAAGGATGTGGCAACAATTTGCCAACATCCATTTTCAAATCCTGCATTTAGCTTAGCTAATACGAACTTGAATTGAAGAAAACGTGTAAACCCGATGCAGTGGGAAGAGACCTGAAGCCTGGCAATGCATGGAGCATCCCAGAGGAAAGGTGCACCTGCAGTGAGTGGGATGGCAGAACCTCCTTCCCAACGGGAATTAGGGCACACAGGCTGCAAGTCCTACATCTCCCAGGATGGTTTCACTTGCTGCCCCATCACCTGCCTCCAGCTTGGGTCAGAAGCCAGAACTGGAGACCAAATGGGCAGGAGCCAGCATCACTGGGCATCAGGAAGGAAGGATACTTCAGGAATAGGCTAGAGGTAAGTGAGTGTGAGTGTGGCACTAGCAAAGTCATGCTTTCCTGTGCTGTAGATTGAAATCCAGGAAAGTAATTGACGCCTTCCTGCATGACTTAGAAGAGGATGTAGCCACACCACCACACTGATATCCTTGAAACACAAAGTAGCTTTCCTGTAGCCACAATAATGGAGATGGCAGCTAATGTCGGGGGATTTCAAGAATTACTCATCAGTGCAGGAACCATGAATTTCCACCCTAGCAAAGAAACAAATCCATACTGATGGGAAGAGAGGTGAATCCCACTTCCTAGAGGAAACTAGAGGAAATGCAATGGAGCAGACATGTACATCAGGCTGTTCAGGGGCATGTTACAGAGGAAAAGTTAACTGTGTTTTTTTAAAGCAAGATGAAGTTTCTAAGGTTACCATGAAGTGAATGTTCAGACCTGCGGGGCACCATTTCTCCTTGCTACCCGGGGCTTTCTCCTCTAGAAATCAGGTTTTAAAAAAAATCCTTTTGAACTGACCAGCTTGGAGGCTTCCCTACAGAGACATTTTTCATCTCTTCTCTGGGTCTTTTCCTTAGGTATTCAGTGCCTTCTTTCACCTCTCCACAAGTCTCCTGATGTCTCCCAACACTGCCCAGTGAAGCCCTGGGACCATATTCTCCCAATTCTCCCAACCTTCCAGCAGATGCGACACACCAGGGCACATTATGTACCAGTGCCCAGAAAAACCATCATTTGAGGTCAAGGAATTCAGTGCTATTTATCCAGGCAGTTTTTATCCAAATAGGACAGAGCACTTGAGCTGTAATAACTCTCATAATGGACTAATAAAAGAGGAAAACTTATTATTCAGCAGAAAAGCTGAGCTCTCAAAAGTACTCCTCTCAAATGGGAGGAGGTTATAACAAGCCCTTAGGTAGAACAATATTGGTCCTGGAGTCTTCAAGAGATTTTAAGCCCTATCCCAAAGGCTTGAGGCCAACCCCCAAGTCCCACTGGCAAGAGCAGTGTAGCTGAGAGCCCAACCAAGTGCATGGTTCAGAGAAAAAAAGCAGGATAAAGTTAACAGTGTTATGTCCTAATTAAAAGAGGGCTGTTTCTGCTCTTTGGTTTCATTGCAGACCCCTTTACCCTACACCAAGGCTGTAAGAACTGGTGACAACCATCTGAGCTAGGGGACAAGGACTGTCATCTTCATGCTCCTGCACAGCAGACCCCTTGTCTCAGCCAAAGTCCCAACCCCAAATTCACTCATTGTGACACAGCCCCTTCACAATCTGCATGGGGTTATACAGACCCAAAAACCTTGATTGAAGCTACCCACTCCCTCTGTTCAACCTGTGCGGAGTGCCAGAGTTATTTCCAATGCCCCACGAGAGGCATTCAGGATTCTGGCAGCCACCTGCTTGTGACAAGCTTGTGCAGACACTCCTGGACCACAGCAGCTTGGAGGCAAGTGGGTGTGAAGGGAATGTCACCTGAAGAGGTCACACTGCATTCAGAGGTGTCATTGCTGTCCTGCCTGGACACGGGTGGTTTGCAGAAAGCAGCTTTGAGAAGCATTGTGACCCTCCTCCAGGACACAAAAAGACTCCCCTAAGATTTACTGAAAAGAGGTACTGAAAAAGGGGAGGAAACGCTTGCACATGCTGGGTGAGCTAGACCGGCTGCTGGAGGAGCCTTGGCAGCTTGTGAACATATTGGAGGTAAGGTCTCCAGGTTAGTCCTGGAGCTGGCAAAAAACCCCAGCATGAGTAGTAATCCAGATAACCTTTGCTGTAAGTCAGTGAGGGAAACATAGGAGGCTGCAGAAGTAGACACTGAGGTGGGGGAGCAGCCTTCAAGTGTCTGCCATGCCTCTGGCTGTGCTCAAAAATCTTCTGCAGGTCTTTGTTTAACTGTTCAGCTCAGCACCCATTCAGATCCATTAAAAATATCACCAAGACTAAAGTATTACTGTGGAATGCATGAACTGTCCAAGCTCCCATTTTTGTTTGATTTGATTTCTCTACGAAGCTTGTCTCAAAGGGCTCAGATTGCATTTACTTGGGGAATATTCTGTCAGATCAGCACGTACAGCATGAAATCAATAGCAGCTTTTGAAGAAAGACAAGATTCATGCATTGTCCAGAACAACCTCTTTAGCCAACTTTTCTTGGGTGGAAACCACACTTAAGAAAAGGGCAAGTTCTACCTTCCTTCCACTTACTTCAAAACCCTCCCCTCAATGTTCCCTGTAGATCACAGGCAAAACCCCATCTCTCCATGTAACATTATCTTTGTAGAAAAGCCTATTTCTGTACAAAATAACACTGCATCGATCCAGATATGATGTCATTTTTTCCAGTGTAATTTTCTACTCTCATATGAAAAACTCTATACTGCAAGCTTCAGCTTATTATTCAAAATTACAAATTGCCCATTTTCATACATTTCAATATACCTTGAACTGAAAACCAAATTCCTGCTTCCAGTAGTAGGAGCAATGCTTCCATGTTAATGTGCAAATTATCATGAAGAGAATCAATACACAGCAAATTTCTGCAATCTGTTTACTTCTCTACACACAGAAATATCCCCTAGAGGGGTCCTTTCCAGGCAGAAATGGAGGCAATACAATCTGTAGCATTTTGAGAGCAGATACTTGGAGTTGCGATGAATACATAGATAATTTCTTTGTCAAAGGTTCATGCATCACACATGCACACAGTACCCCCCCACAGATGATACTGCCATAACAACAGTTTTCTTACAGACACTCTGTACCCAGACCAGTTTCAGCCCTTCAAAGAACAGTTTTCTGGAAATTCAACATTTTTCCTCCACAGAAAGTGGGGAAATCAGAGTATTTTGTTTGGCAACTCAAACCATGAAGTCTGGGACCCAAGAGCTGATGTGTGAAATCCCCTTTCTCTTCCCATGCTCTGCCACAGCATGGGCTTAGATGAGTCCTAACACGGGTTTTGGTCATATTCCGTCTGCTTTCTCTGCAAGGAAAATATCAGAAAATTCATGCCATGAAAGCTCGCAGTGTTGTAGAAGCTTTAATGTATTATGACAGAAATGCAAACAACACGCAGAAGACTTTTCTCTCCTGTCCAGGGCCATGAGCCATCAAGAACCTCAGTGTTCCTATTGTGCAGCTCCTGCCTAATGTAAAAAATTACTGAAAAACCAGAAAACATGCTATGGTTTTACAAGCTCTACTATCTCTATTTCCAGTATTCAGGACTGTTAAATGGGTAGTTCTGAAATTGTGAATTCTCTGCATTCTGAAGGTTTTGCTGTACAAATATATGCAGGGTATGCCCAAAAAGACAAGGTGGTCATTGGCCACTCAGAGGCTGATGTGGCTGCTATCATGGACCAGTGATGAGCTACGTGGTCAGTTTTTTTGGATGTTTCACTTTGTGTCATCAGGGCACTCCATGAGGTCTGGTGCAAGAGTTGTTCTTCTTTAGGACAGGCTGAGAAGAACGAGCTGGGGGCAAGTGTCTGGACTTGGCAAGTGTCTGGCAGAGCCACAGGAGGGACATCAGAACTGTGAATGAAAGCCAGGGAAACACAGTCTTCAAGGTCAGATGATGACATGTGGCTCTATATTTGGCAGTGATGCAATCAGCCAGAAGCATATACTCATTTCCCCTTGAACTGTAGGCAGGGCAATGGCTGCCAGAGCTCACAAGAGCACCATCAGTGACAGATGATATGTTGTCAATGTTCAGACCATCTGACTCCTGTGTTTCTGTTCTCTTTAATGCATTTTTGTTTCTCTCGGAAAAACACAAGTGAAGAATGGGTTATTTCCCTCCCTCTGCTTAGTACCAAGCATGGCAAGAAATGGTCTGGTGTATCCACAACCTGAGGCAGAGGTTTCTTTTCCAGAAAGGATTTCTTCATCAACCTGCAAAGCACCAGTGCTGTCAGCCACAGCTGTGCTGCACACAGAAGCCAGTCTGAGGCCAGAATTCTGTTGAGGGAGAAGATTCAGGTAAGAGTGTGTGACAAGCCAAAATTGAGCTACATGGCAGGAGAACATGGAGCAAGGAGTCCCCTACCCTGCCCTCCACTGCCCCTCTGCCGCAGGAATCACAGCCCTGCAGATATATCTTCACCAGTCTGTAAGTGATCATTCCCACAAACAGCATCTTGTCCTAAACTCAACCCTGCCTTCAGTCACAGCATCCAGAAAACAGAGGCTCTTCTTGAGCTGCTTGGCCAGAGTTCTTTACGAGCCCTGATTTTAGCTGCCATCTACCCAGATCAAAGCATTTTCTTTAAAGCAGAGGCATATGTTTCTCAACATAGGACTGCTGTCCCATCTGTGTCCTTCATGCAGTTGAATTAAAATAATGCCACTAATGAAGGTCATCAAGCATCACTTATCACCTCTTATAACGAGAACAAACTGTCTAAATGCTGCACATTATGAAGATAGTTGAGGGGGAAGCAGGAAGGGGATGACAACAGAACCAGAAAGTGTTCACATGCACAGCACAATGCTGGGGCAGAAGTGTCCCTGACTCACACCAAGCCAGAAATATGCTGAGCTGTGTCTGCTGGGGTCCCAAGGAACCACTCCCAGTGGGCGATGATCCTGCTGGCACAGGATCAGCTGATGGACTGGAGACCAGCAGCCTCCACCCCCGCAGGGTCCTGATGGATGTGTCTACCTTGCTTACCTCTGACAACAACCCACCTAAGTCACGAGGGAAAAGAAATGGAGGAATGAACTGTGTTTGTGCAGTGTGGAGAGCTGGTCATGGGGAGCTTGCAGAGCGCCCTGTTGAGGCCTTGGGCTCACTGCAAGAAGAAGTGAGCACCAAGCTGCCTCTTGAAACCAGTGTCAGGGACACACAGTGCTGGTCCCAGAGGGGACCTGGTAGCTCTGGAAAGCAGACTGAACTTTCTCATTTGTCACATGGAGGAAACAGGTAATCCATCAGTGGTGTGAACTTTTGAAATCCCCAATGTGGCTGCTCAGCTGTACAGTCGTAGCCCAGGTAACAATTGCACATTTGGCTAAAAACTCCTCCCAAGAGCTACCTAGAGAGATCATGATGGACAAACAGAGCACAGAGGTGCACAGGGAGCCCATGGCAGCTGCACATCCCTCAGACTAGCAGCAGCACAATTGCTATCCTCAGCCTCCTTGGCATCATGGGCACTGTGTTTACCCTGCAGAGGACCAAGACAGATGGCAATTTCATCAGCCCAGGAATGCACATGCCCTCTCAGCCTTTGGTGTCATGTTTCCTCTGCTCTCTCACTTTCCTTTCCTGTCCAACATGCTCTCTAGCCTGTATCTCTGTGGAGAAGAAGCCATTTTGGTCCCCAGCCAAGCTACCTTTCTTAGTACAAGCAGAGCTGTCCAGTGTCTCCGGCAAAGCAGTACACACATATATCATCTTGTCCCAGTCCAGCTGACATCACAATGTGTGTCCAATAGGTCAGTCCACATCAAGCCAAAAATAAGGACATAAGCATTATTTTTATTGGCTTTCCTCCACACAGTTGAATTGTGTTTGCTTCACTTTGGGTTTGTTTGCTTAAACTTGTCCCTCATTACAGGAAAGCATTGGCAAGAGAACTTTGAGCAATCTCAAGTCTCCTTAACAATGGCTGGGAGAAATTGGATGCAAACAGCCTGTATAGTTCAGTCTAAAACCTGCAAGTTGGCTCAAAATAATACAATCCATATTTCTATACTTATACTTGGTTTTAGCTACATAAGTGATTTTGAGTCATTTTTTTCTGCATAGATTTAAGCCCATAGATAATCTGGACAAGACTGGCCTTAACAATCTTTGCTACAAGGTGCTGCCTGCTTTATATCTCCAGTGCAAAGCACTTGCCTGGCACCTCTGAAACATGCTTGAGCTGCCAATGTAAATGAAATCAAGCCAAGCCAAAAAATTCTTCAAGAAGTGGACTACACTTTTTTTCCAGACCAGATGCACAGCAATAGCCCTGCAGAAATCACACTCTGCTCTCACCAACTCAAGCCTCACTTCTGCTGCAGTGGGAGAAGAGGTTCTGGCCCTTGTCCCTCCTGGGAACAACCATCAATTTAGATGGCCCCTTGTGCCCAGGATCAGAGCTCAGTGATGAGTGCTTACTCTCTCTGTGCACTGGGAAAAAGGGCTGTTCTGCATTTTACTGACCAGCAGATGCAACACAGCTGTGGCTGGCCCTGGGACACAGGTCGTGGTCTTGCAGCTGGTTTTTGAGCCCAGACCCAAAGGTCCCTGGGCACTCTTTGGCCACCAGACCAGCTTAGATTTGCTATCAGGCTAGGGCAACGAGTTTGGAAATGGAGAAAACTCTCCCATCACCCGCCTTTCTGACATCTACTGTTCAACACTTGGGGCATTGTGATGTAAAAGGCACCAGCAAGGCGATGCAAGATGTGACTTGGAAAGTCCCAGCATTTCATGTTGCTACGGCATGGACATGGCAGAGAGCATCCCTGCGGGAATTCTGGGTCTTGCATTGTTGGAGACATAGAAAGATACAAAGCCTTAGCTTTGAGTTATTAGCAAACAGAAAATGCCTTAAAGTGCCTTAAGCATATAAAAAGCTGAGTTAGTCAGTGACCAAGTGTCCTTCTCTCCAGTTCAAAGTTTAATGATATAGTTATCCATAGGATGATATAGTTATCCATAATTTGACTACCCCTTAGTCAAAACACAGACATAGCGTAACGTAGTTAGATAGAAGGATGGAACACAATAAACAGAAGCATGGAACACGATAAACTATATGCATAAGCTGTATGCAAGAAATACATATGTTTGTTCTAAGCAGGGATAGGTGAAGGAATATTGCCATAGAATCATGTTTGTAGCTGATCGGATTATTAAAGAATATAATGCTATTAGAATGCTTATAAAATATAGAATGCAAAATGCTTAGAATAGAATAGGATGTGGGATCAGGATGTGGGATCAGGATGCAGCAAACAATACCAAAAGATCCACAGAAGAATGAAGAATGCTTATGAAGAATGCTTGAACTACCACCCTGCTGCTTCTGCTTTATGCTCCTGCTTGGGACACTGAGAACTTAAGCAACAACACAAACTGTTATTTTTCACTCCTGTGAGACTGATTACTCTGCCTTGCAATAAACACCTTTCACAACAAGTAAGGACTCTCTCATCGCTCTCTCAATCCAAGAAGCCAGGAAACAAGAGAAAATTCACCACATTGCATTCTTTCTTTGACCACCATGATGGCTGGGTTTTGTTTGCTTTTTTTTATAACTTGCAAAACTGATGTGGCAGGGACAGCAGTGCAGATGAGGAATGGACAGCTCACAAGTAGTGCAAACCAGTCTAATCACACTTCATGGATGGTTTCAGTTGTACTGGACCATAACCATTCCAGGGCTCCCATCAGATGATGCTGTTACCACAGACTGCCCCTGTTTTTGTTCATCTCCTCTCCTCCCAGCACCTCTATCATCATCTCTGACCATGACGCATGATAGAATCTGTGTGAAAAATGAGGAGTCAACCTGGAAGAGCTGTTCCTGCTCCAGCATGATGAAACACACCTCACCACCCTTGCAGAAGGACCTATGGGTAATGTTTTCCTTCTGCTCTTGCTGCCCCACACCCTTCTGATGCCTACCTGGTTCCAGTCTTCAACCTTAAAAACAGTCATATCCAGGGAATACCAGAAATTATGGAGATAGCAATCAGAGAAGATGTAAAGATCCTGCAATATCTTGTTGATTCAGCAAGACCACAGCTCTGCCACAACAGGTCACTTCTCCTCTACTTTCCGTGTTGTTCAGTGGATAACTCCAATTTTTCTCTTTGTTGCACAGTCCAGTTTCACTTCTTTATCTGAAAGTTTCCAACCTCGAACAAAGTCAGTGAATTCTTACCGCAGGATGTAACATCAAATTTCCCATTCTCCCTGACCATGTCTGTTCATGTTGAGCCAGGATGGCTGTGGTACTCCCTGGGCTGCCAGACAAAAGCTGAACCTGCATCTCAATCAAGACAGGTAATTGACCAGAAAACACTGGGCAGCTGTTTGTGCTGGGAAAAGACCAGGATGTGGAAGGCCATTAGGTCTTGAAATACCATATTTTCCTACGGAAGGTTAGCACCAGGGAGTCAATGCTTTGAGGCAGAATTTTCTTCCCAGAGCTCCTTGGTGTATTCCAGAAAGGGGCTGGTCTTGCTGAAGGCTGGGTGTCACAGTCCGAGAGGTTTTATTTCCTTTGTAAAATAGCTTTTGGAGACTTGAACAAGCAAGTTTTTATCTACCCTACAGAAAGGAAGGGACATAGAAAGGTCATTGAGTCCTTGGCCAAGGAGAACAACCCAGCCAAGCCAGGCTGGAGGGAATAACCCAAATTCCACTCTAAGCCTCAGGGCAGCTGCCCACCTCCACACCTCAGGGCCTCAGGACCCACCTAAAGAAACTCTACAGCTTTGGAACAATTTTGTTTCTGGGGGGTCCTGGAAATCCGGCATTTTAAATCACTTTCCTATATTCAAAGTTGTCTGCATCTCACTCTGGAAGGTCTCCCTGAAACTCCTGGGCTTTGTACTGCTGTAAACCAACAGCAGGGGCCAGCTCTACAGGGGACACACTAAGAGAGGGTGACTGTCACATGAACAGCATCCCCAAACACGTGCACTCAACTCCCACTCACAAACGGGTCATTTCCTCATGACAATAAAAATTTTTTTACTATTTTTTTTTACTATTTTTTTTAACTATTTTTTTTTTACTATTAAGTAACCCCAGAAAATAATCTATTTTCCTCAGCAATCATCCATGTGTCCTTTCCACAGACACCTCTACTCTCTGCCACCATGCTCCCTTCACATACTGATTTCCCAACTTGAAAAAAAGCATCTATGGGTCCTAAAGCTGGGGACCCTCTCTGTACTCACAGCTTTAGCTTCAAAACTTGTCTGCTTGAAGCTGAATGAACAACCTCCAGGACCATCAGAAGGAAGGAGGAATGCCATTGTCATGGGTGCTGTGGATTCTCCCTGTGGGCTGTCCTCCAGACCACATCTGAGACATCCTTGGTGTAAGGCAGCAGCCTCACCAGCAAGTCCCCATATGCCTCTCTGTGATTCTCATGAAACAAAATTCAAAACACTGGGGACAACAAGGAAGGGACCATCTGCCCTGAGATGCAAAGCTCAAATGTAACATGTGGAAGGAGAAAGAGTGGGTCTCTGATATGCTTGGACAGACAGGTGTCAAAGCCTTAGGAAACCTGGCAGATGTGTCTCCTTTTGCAGCAGTTTCAAGTGGGAAGGGCATAAAACTGGTGGGTGAGCCTTGGAGGAGCACAAAGCATAGGTATCCCCATTGCAGTGTGGCTCAATGGCCAGGAAGTGTCCTTCACTGGAGCAAGCTCCCTCCAAATCAGGGTCTGCAGGGTGGCAGGCACAGACCCTGCAGCAAGGGCAGTCCTTGGATGTCCTGCAGAGTCTGGGCCTCTGTGTCAGGTGTCACCGGCACCTGGCAGGCACCTTTCTGGCCTGTCTCCTGCTCATTCCCCCAGGAAAAACCAGCCCAGCTTGGCACCTCAGCAACCCACAGGGGTTCTGTGGGGGGAGCAAGGGAGTACAGGGGAGAGGCTGTAGCCTACTGAAGTTTCCAAAAAGCATTTGGAAAACTCTTGCCATAGGCTCGGGGAGAATCTGGGGGGCAATAGGTGAGTGAGAGGTTCTCACAATGACAAGTAACAGAGCAAAGATGGGAAATAAGGCACAATTTTCATATTGGAGGGCTGTTCTTCTATGCAGGGTTGTGCTGGGATGTCTGCAGAAACCTGGGCAAGGTGGACAGGCAGGTGACAGCTGTTATAGATGACACCAAATGGCTCACGGCAGTAAAGGTAACCTTATGTTGCTTAGCAAACAGGTGTTCAAGTAGCAGAGGAGATTATGCAAAGGGAAGAAAATTCTTGTTTTACATACAGAACAGGGGAGTAAAATGAGACCCTGGGCAGACAGCTCTGTAGAAATGTTACCTAATGCAAGGAAGAGAGAAGAAACCTCAAATTAAATGTGAGGAGTTACTAAGAGCAGGGGAAAAAGCGAACAAATCTGGAGCAGAAAATCATGTCATAACAAAAACTCATGGCAGCCCCAGCTCAAGAACTGTGTGGTTTGGGTTCCTCCACCTTGAAGAGGTGCTAGCAGAGGAAAAGGTCCAGAGCAGAGACATGGCAGAGCTTCTGGATGAGCAGGACAGGACTCTTCAGGCTGACAATGGGCCAGCTGAGGATGGAAGTCTGCAGGTAAGTGGAAGACTAAATAGGGTGGAAAGAGGGAAACTGTCTCTTCCCACACAAGAGGTATCAGATGGAGGCAGTAGGTGCATAACCCAAAAACAGAAAACTTTTTTTGCACGAGGTGTAATTAGGCTGCAGCAGCTCCTGCTGCAGGATGCTGTGGTTACTAAAAGCTCAGCTGAAAGCAGGAAACAGTCAGGGATGGAGAAGGGAGAGGAAGAACAAAACAACATTGAGGGCTCTCAAATACAGACATTGCTCTGGCTCAGGAAATGTGTAAGATGAAATGTTTTGGGGCATGGGAGAATATAAGAGAGTGGATTGTGCCTTTCCCACCACTCCAGCTATCCCTGGGCACCTATTCTTGACAGTGGCATGGAGAGGATGCTGGGCTGGAGAGATGTTTGGCTTGAGCCATGCTGCCATCCTGCACCCGCTCCCAGATGCCCCAGATGTTTGAGGTTTGTGGATTGGGTCATTTGGCTCCATAGTATCTGAAATTTGTGTTTATTTTAATAATTTTTGTGTAGTGCCCAGGGATTCAAGAGAAGCAGTGAGTGACGCTGTGAAAGGTCACCCTTAGACTCTGCCAAACCTCATTTTCAATTCCAAAAGCAGTGTTAGAAGTCACATTGGTAAATCAGCCTTCTCATATTTCTTCACAAAAATCGTTTTCTGTTCTCTTTCTTCTTGTCATGCAGTAGAAAAGCAAAACAAAGATGATGCTGTGTTAAATATAGAATGTCTTTACAAGAGACCCTTTATAAATTCCATAAATTGTATTTATTAATTCCAGACAAGTTTACCTCATTAAAAACTCCCAAATCTTTTTACTCTGGATTTAATGAGAGCCTGGATCACTGCCTCATGTCCTTGTGTGCAGCTGGGGCATGTGTTTATGATTCAGTCATGTCAACAAGAACAAACATCCCAAGCAAGCACCACTTCTTCGTTCAATGACTTGAGAAAGCAGGGCCTTGTGGGAAATTCCAACCTTGCCACAGCCTCTTGGGAGGCCTCGCTTCCCAGGAAGCAATACAAAAATGTAGGTCCTTGATGCCAACATGCTTCAGACTGGGAAGGACCATTCAGTGACACAGGGAAATTCCTGTCCTATTCTGCTTTTATCTGGTCCCTGGTAGGGACTTTGTCTCTCCCACATGCTGTGGGGTGAAGAACAACACTCCTGCCTTTGAGGAGATGCAAATCTCTCTAGTCTATTATATTTTCCCTCTCTTTGTTTGCCCTTTCTCTTAGTACAACAGGTCAGTGTTACAAAATCACAGATGTGTCCTTCACCTCAGCCCTCTGCTCCATCCACCTCCCTGTTGCACTGTGCTTGGGAAGAAACTTGCCAAAGCCCCCAGAGCTCTCACCTCCTGTGTATTTTCAGGCAAGTGAGAAGTGATGTTAAGTTACACAAAAGCACTCACATAAGTAAGTCAGTTTGGTCTGGCCACAGGGTTCACAAGATGACACCACTGCTGGAAGGGGGCTCTGAAGGCTCCAGTCCACCTTCGCATTCAAAGCAGGACAGTTGCCAATATTAGCTCAGGTCATCCTATGGTTTTCCTTAAACAAGTCTTGAACAACCTTCAAGTGGCAAGTCTGCCACCTCTCTGGGCTGAATCATCTCGTAGGGAAGAAGTTTTGCCTTGATGTTGAACCTGAACTTTCCGAATTACAACCTCTGCCCATTTTCCCTTGGTGTATCACCTGCTGATACTGAGAAAATTTTGACCTCTGTCACCATCACAACCACCCCTCATGTGAGTTGTTGTCAAATTGTCCTTTATCTTCCTTTTTACCAGATTAAGCAAGCCCAGCTTCTGCAACTTCTATTCATGGTCTAGACCCATCCACTGAACCCTCTCCTGACCACACATCCATTCCTGGGGCATGTCTCTCCTGCATGCAGGCATAGAGTGGAGACCTCAGTGGAGATCCTTCTGGCTAACAGCAGTGCCTTCCCAAAACCAGTGGCTGTTAGAGGACAGGCTGCTGGCCTTGTGTCCAAGCCCCCTGACATCAGCTCCAACTACAGCCCAGGGGAGATGCTGGAGGTGTCAGCCCAGGCTGGGAAACAGCCTTTGCTCTTGGTATCGAAGTCTCAGCACCTCAGTGGCACAGCAGTGCTGCCCTGCCTGTGCTGACAGAGCCTGGCAGTCCCAGGAGAACCTGGCCAGCACAGGAATTGTCCCCAGCCCTCATTTATGGCCAGGAGAGAGGTACCAATCTGCATCCTATCTGAGGTGAAAGGGGAATTTCATCAGTGCTGAAACCATAGCAGCCCAGCATTGTGCAAAACATTTGTGGCTAACATAAACATCTCTGCTTTTATGAAAATGGAAATCAGATGGCATCTAAACGAACCCAGAATGTTGTTCCTCCAGTGCAGTGTTCTGTCACTTGCCCACAAATGGAGGAACTGGGATCTGGATTTTCCAGCCAAATGACTCAGGCCACGCTCTGCCTTTGTTGGTAGCTACACCCTTGCTTTTACACAGTGCTTAAAGCATGCTGAAATCTGACCTTGTGTCATGTCTGACAGCCTGGACAGTTTCAAAATCCTCAGGGAGACACGTGATTTACCAGAATCGCTTCTTTTCCTGCATCCTTACAGCCCTTAAATAAAGCCCCAGCATTCTGCTGATATTGGAGAGGAACAGCCCTAAACACAGAACTTAACCCCAGGGGTTTGGCAGCTCAGACTCTGCTGAAGATCAGGACACAAATGAGGCAGACACCAGCTCAGTTTTGCCTGCAGGGCCTTGCAGTGAGATAGGACAGACAAACCCCCTGCACCTTCCCACAATGGGGACATGCCTGACAAAACACAACAGGACATGCAGCAGCAGCATTGCAGCTTTAGAATGGAAACTGAGGCACAGCACTGATGTGTGACAGCTATGCCCAGGGCCATGTGCCTCGGTGTCCCTAGGAATCCTGAAGATTTTCAGCCTGAAGCTCAGCTGCAGAAGTGGTTTACCTGGAGTTCACCCATTCATCTGGTAGTTCCCATTCCCAAAACAGCCCTGTGTGGGGCAGAGCCTGTCAGCATTGGAGGCACCCACGTGGGTGAGGCATGGCTGCCCCCAGCCTCTGGACTATTCCCCTCCTCAGACCTCTTATACCCCCAGTCTGCTGTTTTGGAGAGACCACACTTTCCTTCCAGGGTCCCCTGCTCTGTTGTTGTCCCCCCCCACTCCTTCCAGAGAAGCTGAGTTTAGCTGTACCTGGGGGCTGCCCTGCTTCAACCCTGAGCATGTCCCTTGTGAGTCTGAGCCTCCACGGATGCCCTGGGAAATGCTCCTCACCCCCGTACTGAGTATACAGGGCTCAGTACTGCTTTTCTGATTCCCCTCTTCATGGATGGGAGAAAGGATCCAGCTCTGGGCAGAGAAAAACAGGACCAGGCATGGGAAGATCAGAGAAATGTCAATTCTTAGGACAGAAGGAACTGGAAAAAGGAAATAAGTGAGGGCAGATTACTGACACAGATAAAACAGGAAAGACCCTGGGGCAGGTTGGTCTAAGAGGAAAGAGGAATTTAGAGGAGCAGGCAGTTCCTCAGGACATAATATTAAAGGCATGAAGAAACCTCACAGTGCAGTAGGAGGATGTGCAGCATGTTGGGAATTCAGCTGAATCATAAATTCCTTAATCCCTTGAAGTTCAAGAAGGAATTACATAAAGAAAACAAGCCATTCAAATTCCAGGAGATGAACGTAAAACTGTGGCACAGGCATCTGGGGAGCAACTGGAAAGCTGAAGCACAGATGGTGGTACTGAGGGATGAGAAACACCATGGGAACACAATTTTAAGTGCTCAGAGGTGCATCTGCTCCAGCAGCAGCCTTGGCTTAAGCAGCCTCTGTCATCCCCCTCACCACAGCACAGGGAAGGTCACACATGCAGAGGGGGCTGCTTATGCCAATGATGCTGCCAAAAAGTAAATGAAATAAGATAATGCTAACAAATTGTGCGCTCAACTGCAGCCTAAATAAACCAGAGGCTTCCAGAGGTAGATTTCATCCACCCAACTTGTCCCAGCACAGCATATTTGGAAAAGCTCTCCTGCAGCCATTCACCTCAATGGCCGAGAGGGAGGTGGCTCCCTGGGCAAGAGCAAGCAGTGCTGATCTTAAAAGACATTTCCTAGAAAAATATCAGCAGAATTAAAGAGTTTTCAGCATGAGAATGATACCAAGACAATACACCAAGGCTGTTTTAATCAAATTTGTTCTCCCTAAATCTATTTGCTTTCCCTGTAGGGCAGGAGTTTCACTTCCCTGAAAACAGAGCAGCTGTGGATTGCAGAATCACAGAATGGTTAATGTTGGAAGGCATCACTGAAGGTCATCCAGTGCAACCTGCCTGCTCAAGCAGGGTCCCCCAGACCAGGTTACTCAGGATTGTGTCCAAGCTCCTTTTGAAAATCAGTGCTTAGTCACCCTCACAGTAAAGAAGTTCTTATTCATGGGCAGGTGGGATGGTTGGGACTGTTCACTTTAACAAGGTTTTAAACACAGTCTCAAGTACCATTCATGTAAATAAGTGAGGGAGAGATGGCGTCTGACCATATGGCTTGGCACAGACCTCGGGCTGGATGTCTGCTCTTGCAAAGTTTCTGGGAAGCAGACACAAAACTGGATAGAGATTCATGATCAGAGCAAAACTGCTGGGGGTATTGAGTGCAAGTCCACAGGAGCCTAGTCTGAGCTAGATTCATTAAAGATTTGAATGCTGAAACACAGAGAATGCATATGAGAGATCCAGGAACTGCAAGCACGGTGACCAGAGATAGGGGTCAAAATCTGATCTCAGAATTATCCAGGAAAAAAAAACAAACCAATAGGACGCAGTTCAAAAACAAGACGAACAGCATATGGCAATGCAACAGAAGTAAACAACTGTACAAACACAGAGAGGAAATTGCCCATTCAGTAATAACTCTGCAAAAATTCAAACACTCCAGAGTAATGACAGGTCATGAATGGGCTGTGTCAGCACATTGCTGTGAAAAAAGAAGCCTCTAGCTGAGAAATGCAAAAAGGAGTGACTCCAGGAGAACAGGGAAAGAAACTCCTATACTCCAGCTGTTATTGCCACAGCTTGGCTACTGTAGAGTGTCCACTCTTGGCATTCCAGAGTTCAAAAGACAAAAGGAAGAATGGCTGACAGACCAGAAATCTGATGTCTGTGTAAGCACTGGAGGAACCAACACAGCTTAATTTAGAAAAGAAAGTAGGTCTAGACAAGATGTTGGCCCTCAAAGAGGTAAAAATTGCTTCTAGAAAAAAATGCAATGGTGAGAAGGGAAGGCAAGGAAAAGCGGGGCAGGCAAAGCAGGGAAGGCAAAGCAGTCTTCAGGGAAATTCAGCTCCACAATGGCTTTGACATCAAGCCCTAGTTATGTGATGGCAGTTCTTCCTTGATCAGTCTCAGGAAACCACTCACTCAACTCTTCCTCAAATGTTGTGAATGCCCAAGGTTTGCTGCCAAATCCACATTCCTCCAGGGTCCTCTTTTTTAGGTAAGCTGTAGGGAAGATGATGCCAGAGCTCTCCTTCTTGAGCCTCAGTCTGCCCCATGGGACATGGGCACTTGGGTCCTTCAGTCACTGCCACTTCTCCCTCCCTGCAACAAGTGTTGGGTGTGCAGAGACATTTGCCACTGTGCCCACAGTAATCCCTGTCCATGTGGCTATCAGGAAGTCTTGGGGAAAACATTTTGGGCATGACTATTTTTGATTATGATCTTGTGGCCTGAACTCCACAAGGCTGGGCTGGTTTGGTTTAAGAAGGAGCCAAGAAAGTGCTGCTGACAGTTATCAATGACTATGCAGGACATGAAACAGCAGGAGGCTCCCTGTTACATGCCCACTGGCCCAGGACAACCTTTATAAAGAAACCACAGCAGGTTTGAGCTATGACGCAGTGCACCCTCTTCCTCATGGCATTCTCCCCTTGCAGCACAAACACCTGCCACAGGACTCCCCGGGACACCTGCTGTGCTCTGGGCACAGGCCTGAGCCAGGGACAGCAAGGACAGCTGGAGCAGCCTCGGCGTGAGCAAACGCCATTGAGGCAGGGGAGCTTGGCTGCAGGGCTTTCCCCAGGGCAGGGAAGGAGGCAAAGCAAGCCTTAGCACAGTACTTTTGCCAGGGCTGACATCCCAGGGAGGAAAGACAAGTAAATTGGTGGGGATTTTATGAGAGACCTAAGTGTAAACACGACAGGAGAAGGAAGCCGCCCGAGGCTGAGGGACCAGGGAGCCACCCCAGGGCCCAGCTGGGTGTTAGGACAGTACTCAAGCCTGTACCGGTCTTACAGTGGTCCGAAGAGGAGGCAGATTTGTCTCTGCAAGTGAGCCCAGCTCCACTGCCCCGAGTTTTTAAGCTGCAAGTCGGTGGGACAGGGCTCAGGAACATCAGCTGCCAGTTGCCAATGGGCGACACTCGGCGCTGGGCCCGTGTCTGGAAGGAGAAACCCTCCCGTGCCAACCCGGAGGGGCATCCCGCGCTCCGGGCCCCACGCGTGGGCCCGGCTGTTCCCGCGGGTTTTACTCCCATCTAGCGGCGGATCCCGGCTCCACACGGGCGCTCGGCAGCCAGGAAAGGCATCCCGGGTGTCCGCAGCTTGGCTCGGGCCACGGCAGTCAGACCCCCTCGCTGTCGAGGGGAGGAGGTGACACAGGCAGGGCAGGGGCTGGGGGCTGCCCTGAGCCAGGGGACCTGCCGCTGCGGGGCTGAGGGGTCATCCTCAGCCTGTGCTCTGAAGGGTTCTCCCCCCTCTCCCACAGAGCTCTCAGTGAAAAGCTCATGCTTAACATCTACCCCAGCTTCTTCCCGAGCTGCAGCATCTCATCATGGGCTTATCCTTACCGTTCCCAGACCCTCCTTTCCCTCCAAAAGTTTGGATCACGCTGGATGAGACCCCAGCAGACATGGGCAAAATGGGCCACGGACCACGTGGCACCGTGCAGCAAGTGTTTGGGAATGAGAACTTGAATCTTTCTCAGCGCCGGGCAGACTGGAAGGGAATAAAATGACATCATTCCTCATAGCACAAGCCCGTTTTGTTAGGCACAAAAGATCAGTGTGGAGAAATTCAGAGGGTAGAATCCGGTGAAGAAAAAGGCCACTCATCTGTGAACCAAGATTGGCTTTACAATTTTTCCAAAACCCTGCAAGGGTACATGGTATAACAAACAACTCCAGTCAGTCTGCTCTTGCAAGTACTTCCTCCCAGCCCTGAAACACAGGGTTTTTCCACCAGCTGCTTTAAACTCACTCTGTTTTTCTAAACTGCTGGCAGACTGGCACCCCTTTTAGAACAGCCCATTGGGGCAATATGCAATGGTGCCATACAGGCTGTGTGAGCCAAGCTGGACAGGACAGGCAACCACAGCCCCTGGAGTGTGCAAAGGGGCAGCTCGGCAAGGGCAGCCGGGACCAGCCTGAAAACCAGGATAGCAATAGGAGACAGGAGAGTTAGCAGGTGTGAAGCTGGCAGCTGGAGCTCAGAGACATGGAACCAGAGCTCCTGAAAAGCAAGTAGGAGAGGCAAAGCCGTGCAGGATTATTTATTTTGGCTGCTAATTTGCTGTCAGTGGAGCCATGTGATGAGGTAGTAGGGAGGCACCCAGGGGTGAGGGCAGAAACATGTCTTTGGGTGCCCATACGGCCTTAGGTCAGATTAAGCCACCCAAAACCTTATCCTAAAGCCCTTTACTGCAGCAGGAAGCCTGGCTGCTCTGTAGTGGGAAGAAATCAGGTCCTTGGCTCCTGGCTCCCAACCTCTCCTCTCCACACTCACAAGCTCCAGTTGTTTCTCTAAAGCACAGGACACATCCTGCCTATCCAGCTCATTACTGTCTTTCACAATCTTCCCATAAACCTGTTGGTTATTTGGCAGGCAGACACATCTAAGTGCTCTGTGCATCTTACTTTACAGCAGAGTTCCCAGCATTTTGTTGTCCTGCAAGTCTCACTCTCTCTGGTAAGGGGCCACACATTGTAAGCCCACACAACTGATACGTCAGGTCCATAATAATCACGCAAATAATAAAGGAGCCACGGCCCTTTCCACGTCTCAGTGCCACTAGATGGCAGCCGGAGTGTACCTTTCCCAGCCCCGGGGTCCCCAGGGCTACTGGGGGAAACTGGGGGAATCCAGCCCAGACCTTGCTACAGAGCCAGAGACCTCAGCACACACCAGTGCCTCCTCCTTGTCTTTTCCTCATGGACCGTGGGGTGCTGCGGTAAAGCCAGGCATTTCAGCCTTAAAATCCAACCTGCAGGGATGTGCGGGAGGGGAATAGCCTGTGGTGGCTTTTGCCATGCTGCCTGTCACACACACCTCCCTTTCCCTATCCATGGACCAGGCATCACTCCCAGCTGGGTGCTGGAGAGGAAAGTCTCAAAGGTGGGTGCTAGTTATTCTGATTAATATTGGGATCAACCTACGAGTTTCCTATCATTGACAGGCTCCTCTTGGGAGGGAAGGGACTAAAATACAATTTACTATACAATTTTGCAATCTGAAGGCTTGCCTTCTCTGAGGTCTCACAGTTTTAGAGATTGATTCTCCTCATGCACATTTGATATCCAACAGAGCCCAGCATGTCCTAGAGTATTACCTGTGTTCTTCACTATCAAGGCCCCCATTCCCTGTCACATCCTTGGCAAAGCTACTAAATAAACCAGGGAAGCACAGGTGGCACCTCAGCAAATGTCAGGTCTTTGCTCAGACCTTGCAGCATAATTAAGGAGCATCTGCTATCCAGTGCCATCAAACTTAAGCCCTGAAGGTGACCCTCAGAGACGACAGCTTAAATGAGGGGATGGACTGGCAAGGCCCTGTAGCAGCACTTCAAAGCACCCAGCCAAACCCTGGCCCGGAGCGGTGTGGGAGACTCAGGTGACAAATAATTGCTCATCACACAACCCTTTCTGCCCAGAGCAGAGCTGGAGAGGTGATGGAGCACAACTTCCAAAACAGCCCGAGCAGCTTGTCACTCCTTCCTGCCCACATCCCAAGCCTGGCATGTCTGGGTGATGGGTGAGCATGGTAGTGGCACAACCCTTGTGCCAAGGGGGTCCCAGTGCAAAGGGAGTGGGAGAGGGACTTTGTGCAGGGAGCCTCTGAGTGATCCTGTCCTGCTCACAGAGGTGGAGCTACTGGATGCAAGGCCAAATGGGAGATGCATAGCACAGCTCCGCGGTGGCACTGGCAGGCTGGTGGCAGTGGCAGGGCTGTCCCTGCATGCATCCCAAGGCCACGAGGTAATCCTGCAGAAGGATCCCGAGTGTTACCCTGCTTCCCAGCCCTCTGCAGAGAGTGGCATAAATCCCACACAAGCGCTTTAACCCCAGATTAGGGTGAAGACTAGAAAGGAGGAGGCTGAATCACTTGGGAAGTTCAGGTCATACAACAGAGTGGGTTAAAATCCCTCATCCATTCTATCAAACAAGAAAAATCCTTCATTCTCCTTCCCTGCAGCCTCTCCTCCCCTCCCTGATCACCTCAGATGGTCCTAGGGAGTGACCCAGCATGCCACTGCCATCCCCCCTGAGGAGCCACTGAGAGCCTCCCCACACACCATCTGCTCTCCACAGGTGACTTAGGGGTGCCCAAGGACATCCCTCCCACACCATCTGCCTCCACACCAGGCCACCTCTCCCCATCACCCCCCATGCCCACCCCAGCCAACATCCCTGGACCCTCTGGCTCTGGAAAACTTCATGTGTGTTGCCAGCACTAACACTCATGGACAAACTCAAGTCTTTATTTGGTCTCTCCATGAGTGGATGCTTCACACATGGTGCAGAAACTTGCTGCTACAAAAGCGCATTGATCCACACAGAGCAATGGCAAGCTGGATGTCCCTTGGGGCTCCCAGCTGCTGATTCCAAGCAGAACACACCCTTGTCTGGCTGTGGATGTCAAACGGCACAGACACACACAGACATTGACGTGTACATGGCCAGGGCTATCTGCATGCTGAGGGATTATTTTTAGCCCAACAGTGATCGAAATGTCAGAGAGGGTTGTATTTATTTTCTCTGGAAGGCTTGTTCCTTAAAATACCCATTGGCAGAGGCTGATCCTGACCCTGCCATCACAATAGGGTCTGTCATCCAGGTCTGTCATCCCTTCCCACCTTTGAGAAATCATGAAATTCAGCAGGAGGAAGGGGGGACTGGCTCAGAGTGCCTGGCATGGCTGGCAACCTTCAGAAGGCAGGTGCTCATCCAGCCCTGTAGCCCAACCCATGCCCACCCAGCCAGGCTGCAGCTCCCCCAGGTTCCTAGGGCTTCCCATATCCCAGGGAACGTCTCACTGAAGCCACAATGGACACCTATGAAATGTGAGGGACACCAGCGCTGGCTTTTGGAGCAGCTGTGCAGTCAGGCAGGGCAGGTAGGCCATGGGGTGGTCTCATTGCCCTTCAGTGATGTGAGCGATGAAGTGTAACAGTGCCAAGGTCTCCTGGTGCTCTGAAAGCACACAGAGGACCCCGTGGAGTTGGAGGATCCTGTTTCTTCCTACTTCTCTGCCATTCACCCCAAGCTCAGCACTGCACTAGGAACAAAGCTAATGACAATTACAAACCTGCCCGGGCTCCTGTCCAGCTCACAGGACCCTGTCTGCATGCAGGGCTCTGGGATGGGACACCTGTGTCCCTGGGGTGATGACACAGCACTGCAGAATGTGGCAGCACCCAGCTGGGTCTGTATTTCCCAGGGTACCAGGGCCTGACACGTCTGCTGCTACACACATTGACAGGTTATGCACAAATTTTCCCTCTTCTTGTTAGGGAAGGGTGAATGGCTGCTCAGAAAAGCACTGGCACATCTGAGGTAGTTTTTTGCTTACTTATGGTGTCAGAGAGGAGCAGTAATGGCCTGTATTCACACACTAGCAAAGGAGGGCCTTGAACCACATCCAGCTTGGGGGCTGTGACCAGTTCATAGATAACCAGGAAGGAAAGTCAGTGTTTTCCCTTCAGAACTGCCTATTTACATCTGAAAACTAGCAAAGACCTTGCCCGGAGTCTGGGACAAACAGCTCCTTTTACTGCCTGCTTCCCATGAGGCTTTCCCCTCCCTATCCAAGAAGAAATTTCCAGTAACTGAGGTATAAAAATTAATGCAAGACTATGCTCCAGAGCCAGCTGTAAAACTCATACAGGAAGAGCTCCCTATCCCACACCTCACTGTGGCAGGCTGTCCCCAAAGCAGGTTTACAGCCTTCATGAGAGAGGGAAGAGGCAGCTCTGTCTGCACCCTCCTGGCACAGGTCAGGCTTTGGGGGGTAGACCAAGGTGCCCAGACCTGCAGGTATTGCCAGCACAATCAGCCAGGCAAGATTCCCTAACAGAGGTCCTGGATCCCTTGGGAGGTGCAATGCTGGGACACCATGTTGTGCAGCAGTCTCTGGTTTCATTAGAGATTCCATGGAACAAGGGATGGAAGCAGAGAGGAATTTGGTGAAGGGAAACCTTCCTCCTCCACACTTGCTACCATGCCACATCTTGGGAACAACCATCAGGACTCAGCTGAGTGGCAATCTTTATGAAATTTTGAAGAAATATCTTTCTACCATATCCCATTCATCTTTCTCCTGGACTTTACACATAAGATTAGGATTTGAGCCACACGGTTTTCCATCAGAAGTGCAGGAATTGTGTCTTCCTTGACTGACAGGCTTCTCCACGCATCCAGCTGCATGTGAAGCTTTCAAGGAGCTGTGATTGCAGACACTGGCACAGGGTAGCAAGGTCTCATGTTTCTCCCAGCAGGCCTGGGGGAAGGCAAGAAAAAAAATCTGGGTAATTGAATAACACTCATCAGAACATGTGCAAGAGTCAAGCAGCAGAAACATCCCTCCTGTGCACACTCTTGCATGAAGCTCTATCGACACTTACCTGCTGAAATCCTCCACTTCCTGGGCTAAGCAATCCATAGGCCCACAGCCATGGGCAGCACCCCTGCTGCTGCCTGCCCTCCCCAGCCAAACCTTCTCACTCATCTTCTGGAAGGACATTTAATGTTAAGATGAAACAGTGCTTTTCCAAAGTCCTGCCACCTCCATATACAGGAGGGAGAAATATGTTCCTGGCTAGGAGAAAGCAGCTGGTTCCCACAGTGCTACAGGTCACACCCCAGAGCACGGCAGCAAAATCTCAGGCATGGGATGGAAGGAGGAAGGTGTCACATCCCATAACTGATTTCACCTTTACTGATATCCCTGAACTCAGGTGAGGCCACCAAATTGTGCTAGGCATACACGTCCACCACACTGCAGACTCAGCCAGGTCTGCTGGGATTCGGGAGCCTATTTACCCAGGGGATTTCAGCAAATAGGAGATTGACTTACAATGCTTTAAAAACATATTCCTCGATATCATTACTAAAGCAGAGGTGACACTATGGGTAATTTCTTTAAAGGAAGATATAAACCTGGGAGGCTGACAGCCAGTTCATTATATCAGAATCAGTTTTCATTAGGAAGGGAAGCTTTTGTGCTTATTAATTGTTTCTCTAATTGCTTTCTCTCCCTGCTACCAGGGAGAGCCTGCTGTCTGCCTGTGCCTGGAGGGCAGAGTCCTGCATAACTCATCCCTGATCTGCTAACATGAGTAACTATAAATAAATGCTGACACCTGAGAGTGGAGGAGGAAAGGGACTGTGCTTCTCAACCTAAGATACTCAGTCTAGTCAGCTTACGCCACAGAAGGTGACTGCTGACAATCTGTAGTTATTAACCAAGTGGGACTATTTCTGCTAGCTGAGTGCTCTGACCTGGCCAACATAAAACAAAATTCTCCATCTCTGAGCTGGAGCTGGATAAATTTGGACTAACAAGAAGTTGTCAATTATTTAAAGTGAATAAAAAAGCTGCATGTTCTCCAGTAAGCAGTATTTTAATACCATGAGGAATTGCTTAACTTCAAAATTTGCTGCAACTTTCCCCCCCTAAAAAAAAAAATGCCCATTTGTGAGTACGAAGGAGTCCCTTGGGAGACTGAAAGGTGATTGCAAGTGCTCCAAATGAGCCTTGGCAATTCTCACCATTGGATTTAACTCCTTACAGTGACAGTCATCCCTCTGATTTTAACCCTNCCTATCCAAGAAGAAATTTCCAGTAACTGAGGTATAAAAATTAATGCAAGACTATGCTCCAGAGCCAGCTGTAAAACTCATACAGGAAGAGCTCCCTATCCCACACCTCACTGTGGCAGGCTGTCCCCAAAGCAGGTTTACAGCCTTCATGAGAGAGGGAAGAGGCAGCTCTGTCTGCACCCTCCTGGCACAGGTCAGGCTTTGGGGGGTAGACCAAGGTGCCCAGACCTGCAGGTATTGCCAGCACAATCAGCCAGGCAAGATTCCCTAACAGAGGTCCTGGATCCCTTGGGAGGTGCAATGCTGGGACACCATGTTGTGCAGCAGTCTCTGGTTTCATTAGAGATTCCATGGAACAAGGGATGGAAGCAGAGAGGAATTTGGTGAAGGGAAACCTTCCTCCTCCACACTTGCTACCATGCCACATCTTGGGAACAACCATCAGGACTCAGCTGAGTGGCAATCTTTATGAAATTTTGAAGAAATATCTTTCTACCATATCCCATTCATCTTTCTCCTGGACTTTACACATAAGATTAGGATTTGAGCCACACGGTTTTCCATCAGAAGTGCAGGAATTGTGTCTTCCTTGACTGACAGGCTTCTCCACGCATCCAGCTGCATGTGAAGCTTTCAAGGAGCTGTGATTGCAGACACTGGCACAGGGTAGCAAGGTCTCATGTTTCTCCCAGCAGGCCTGGGGGAAGGCAAGAAAAAAAATCTGGGTAATTGAATAACACTCATCAGAACATGTGCAAGAGTCAAGCAGCAGAAACATCCCTCCTGTGCACACTCTTGCATGAAGCTCTATCGACACTTACCTGCTGAAATCCTCCACTTCCTGGGCTAAGCAATCCATAGGCCCACAGCCATGGGCAGCACCCCTGCTGCTGCCTGCCCTCCCCAGCCAAACCTTCTCACTCATCTTCTGGAAGGACATTTAATGTTAAGATGAAACAGTGCTTTTCCAAAGTCCTGCCACCTCCATATACAGGAGGGAGAAATATGTTCCTGGCTAGGAGAAAGCAGCTGGTTCCCACAGTGCTACAGGTCACACCCCAGAGCACGGCAGCAAAATCTCAGGCATGGGATGGAAGGAGGAAGGTGTCACATCCCATAACTGATTTCACCTTTACTGATATCCCTGAACTCAGGTGAGGCCACCAAATTGTGCTAGGCATACACGTCCACCACACTGCAGACTCAGCCAGGTCTGCTGGGATTCGGGAGCCTATTTACCCAGGGGATTTCAGCAAATAGGAGATTGACTTACAATGCTTTAAAAACATATTCCTCGATATCATTACTAAAGCAGAGGTGACACTATGGGTAATTTCTTTAAAGGAAGATATAAACCTGGGAGGCTGACAGCCAGTTCATTATATCAGAATCAGTTTTCATTAGGAAGGGAAGCTTTTGTGCTTATTAATTGTTTCTCTAATTGCTTTCTCTCCCTGCTACCAGGGAGAGCCTGCTGTCTGCCTGTGCCTGGAGGGCAGAGTCCTGCATAACTCATCCCTGATCTGCTAACATGAGTAACTATAAATAAATGCTGACACCTGAGAGTGGAGGAGGAAAGGGACTGTGCTTCTCAACCTAAGATACTCAGTCTAGTCAGCTTACGCCACAGAAGGTGACTGCTGACAATCTGTAGTTATTAACCAAGTGGGACTATTTCTGCTAGCTGAGTGCTCTGACCTGGCCAACATAAAACAAAATTCTCCATCTCTGAGCTGGAGCTGGATAAATTTGGACTAACAAGAAGTTGTCAATTATTTAAAGTGAATAAAAAAGCTGCATGTTCTCCAGTAAGCAGTATTTTAATACCATGAGGAATTGCTTAACTTCAAAATTTGCTGCAACTTTCCCCCCCTAAAAAAAAAAATGCCCATTTGTGAGTACGAAGGAGTCCCTTGGGAGACTGAAAGGTGATTGCAAGTGCTCCAAATGAGCCTTGGCAATTCTCACCATTGGATTTAACTCCTTACAGTGACAGTCATCCCTCTGATTTTAACCCTCCTCCCTTCTGCCACCAGCTGCTGCTGCCAGCATGCAGTGGGCATGCTTGCCTCTGGTTCTCACAGCACAGCACAGTCACGTAAATGGGGCCAAGCCTTGTTTATTTAATGTAGGTGTCATGGAAGGGCCAGTGGTGGGGCTCACATATCCCTCCCCTCAGCACCAGGGAAACAGGAGGATCACTGAGAGGATCCTCCTTGGCTTGCCCTGCTAGGAGGCAACAGCACTTGCCTGGGAGACCCTGCCCATGCAGAGGGTAAGAGCTGGAAGGGAAGGGATGCTGCAGAGAAACTTTGCTGCAGGGACACACAGACAGGAGTGAAAGTTGGGGAGGAAGAGCCCTGTCTTCTCCTTTGTCCCTGCTGTAACCTGAATCACTCATCTAAGCATTCAGCACCCTGCACTGCCTACAACATGATCCTGCAGGCCATGGAAGTCTGCAGCCAGAGAGAGGGAAGTAGAGCCAGTGTACAGAGCAATGAGGACCTTAGGGAGTTGAAGCTACAGCTCCAGCTCCCTGTAAGCAGGGTGCCTACTTGTGCAGGTACACGTTACATACAAGCACACACACCCACCTTTGCTAACAGCAGAGGCAGCCACAGAGTCCATATTTGCTAGGTTTTACTTCTATATCTGCAAAAAGCAAGTTTGCTTCTGTTTCCGATTCCCTGCAATTATCATGAAATGCCTTCAAGAGAGCAGCTCTGTCTTCTCGGCTGAGCGAGTCTTTGACGTCCAGCACTGCACTCAGATGTTCCTTCCTTTCCAAAAGGATAAGAGGGCAGGTAAGTGAATGAGTCAAGGGAAAAAAAGAACGAACTTGTTTCCTATCACTCAGTTTTGCTGTAGCAGACCAAAGATTGGAAGCTGCTTTTTGACACCCTCTGGCTACCTAAGGGGGAGGCCATATCCCAAGAGTTGTTTGGGGTAGGGCTGAGCTCACGGGTCCCAAGCCCAAGCCACACAGCATCCCTGTGAAGTATTGAAAATGTTCTGCTCAGGTTATTCCTAGAAAAAGACCTGTATCTATCATAATAGGTGTCAGATAACTCTACATTTGACCATTTGGAAGCACTTTTGATATCTTTTCTCCCCTCAAATGGAGCGAATTCTTGTTCATCTGGAAGGTTACAGGATTTTTGTTCTACAGAGTACTGCTCTGCTGCATGGGGAAATAGCGTATTGGATAAAAGGCAAATGTATCCAAGCCAAACAGTTTGAAACAGAGAAATCTGTTGTAATCAAGAGCAGTGCATCCACTCACACCAGGATGGCCTCCTCTGAGATCTGGGTCTTCTGAGAACTTTCTGTGCCCAATTCCTGTATTTTATATATATATATATATATATATGTATATATATAATTTCTATGCTGTATCAGATAAGCAGCTTTTTAGCTCAATAGCACCTTCAAAAGTAGTAAAGTAAAAAAGAAGTAAGAAACCAGATGATAACAATCTCTGTGTTTCTTTTTATTTTTTTTTTTTACATACAGCCATCCTTCCTACAGAAGTCTAGAGACTTCCCTTACTGCAGGTTATGTCATGACTGTCATGTTGGATAGGCACTGAAATATTATCTATCAAATTGTCTCCCTCACTTTTGAAGGTATTCACACTTTTGGCCTTCATAGCATCCTGTGACTGAGAGCTGTACACTGCAATCATGTTAAGTTGCAAAAAACACAGGAAAAACACATCAGAAAAAAGATAGATGCAGTAAACTACAGGCTTTGGAACAAATGCAGTTAGTAAGATCTCTCCTTCCTAGTTGAAGCTGTGTTTCAGTTCTGTTAAGTAAAAAATGTAAGTGTATATTCTTGTTGAATACACCTAGAAATTTGTGAAAATAATTATATAAGGTTTGGTGAAGTGTTGAAGCCAAAAGCCAAGTGTTTGGAAGTTATGAAATGCCCAAGGGCATTTGTTCTTGAAACCTACATTTGATATACATGTGCCTGTAAATTCTGCATTAAGGTAGTACTTTTTCCACAGCATTTCTGCTGTGTTGACAGCAATTTCATCCATCCTCCACCTTTACAGAAGGACATCTCAACTCCACCAGTTCATGTCTGGCAAAGATATAAACCAGGCACCAGCAAGTACATTCAAAGGGTCACCGTGCCTGGCCCAACACACTGCAAAAATATCACAGGACTAATATTGCTGTAGGTCTTCTGGTGTCAGGTAATCATGTTAGCAAGTACAGAAGCCAAACAAATTGAAGACATTACCTGAGGTCAGGAAATTCTTTTAGAATGGGCAGAAGTGCTATTTTCATCCCCTCAGGATCAGAAGTTTGAATAAGTTCTAAAATTGCTTTTATGGGATCCTTGAGAGAACCAGCTGCAGGACCCTGAGGAGAGAAGCAATGCTGTGTTCAGGGCAGGGGAGACAGCACAGCACGTTAATAGCTGGACTCTTGTCAGACTGGGGATCTCTCTCTGTGGGTTTGGAGCTTTGCAGGAGTGTCTGTGCATGTATAGAAGTCTGGTTTTCCCCCAGGGTAGCAGAAAAGATCCTGACGAGTAGTCACAGACTGCTTCCAGGGTGGCTGGGCAACCAACTTGAGCAGTGCAGAATCCCCTCCTGCATTTCCTTTGGCAAGATTGGCAAACGTACCTCATTTTTCCCTAAATTGCCTGTTCTTTCAGGACCATTTCACCCTGTGGGAAGTGGTTTGCTTCTAGAGGTAAGCACAGCCCTGTGCTGGACCTATGCAAAAACAAGCTTTTTTGGCCAAACATACCAGCATTTCTCCTGCCCCAAAGCAAGCCCAGGAACAGAAAGCGACCTTAGGGAGAGGATGAGGGGACATAAATCCCCTAATAGAGAAAAAGTGGGAAACGGGGCTGAACAGTGTAAAAAGTATTACGTGGTTGGTAGATGCTGCATAAAATCAACTTCTAAGAACACAGGAGAAAAAAGTCTCATCAAAAAACACACAGCATTTTTAGCAAAGCTGGAGAAGCAGAATGCAGATGAACCACCAAGAGAGAGCTTCAGATCTTGCTCATATTTTTCATCAGTGCAGTAATGCAATTAAATTACTTCCCTGAATTATTGATGTCACCATGTCAACAGAGACTCTGTGACAAAGCAAACCTGGAGAACAGGCTGCCAAACTGGGGCAGGAGAAGTCCAGGTTTCCCTGATCTCCAGGGGGCATTAGAAACAGCGGGTCACATTCTCTATGAGGCACCTCTGCATTGAACATAAATTAAAAATAATAGTAATAATATCAGAAGACAGCTTTCCCCCTCTCCCCCTGATCTGCAGGCACACAGCATGTCTAGCTCTGCTCAGTGCACAAGCTGTACTCAGCTCCTGAGGCACTGGTACTATATGGCTTCATACTTGGCAAGCTCACTGTTACAAAATGCTAATTAATTTGAAGGCGTCAGATTTAGTTAAGCACTACATAGACAGGCAAGGTCAGAGGTAAACAGCCTGCAGTCTAAAGGGGAAAAAAAGAGGTGTCTTGTCAGCAGTGTTTAAGCACCTTTGACACATACTGCTCTTAGGAGAGAAGCAAGGTATTTCCTAATGTGTTTTGAGAACAGAGGGGGAGGAAGAGCAGAAGAGGGGCAGAGCAGGGCAGGGAGCAGGTGCAGCCTGTGCAGCAACTGCATGATAAATTCAGTCTGCAGCAGAGTACATACTTGGCATGCATAACCGTGAGCCCCATGACTGAGGATCAGGCTGTCACCTGCAAATCACTTGTGCATTTCACCTCCACAGCTTTTGGTGCTCTCACATCAAGTAAGAAAGCGCACACATTGGGGACACTGGGGAAACAGTTCTAACCAGATGCAGCCTTGTTTCACCCAAGCTGAATGTAGGGTTTTAATAGATAAAATTGAATAGTAGATTTCCTGTATCTCCTTTGCACTGTTCCATGCACATTACATCCAAAGCTGATGCTGAGCGCAGCATTACTGGTAAACTTCAGGTTAAGATTAGAGAACCTTCCTGCTATTCCCCATGGCTCAATTGCTCAAAGCACTGATTCATTTGTGATTGATCACTCCAGGAGAGGTGGGTCTTCAGCTAAAAGCACTGGCAGCTTCCAGCTTTCCACCATGAAACTAATGCATTAATTATAATGGGTCTGAGAGGATTTTAGAGAAGCCTCCAGATGATCATTTTTATTTCATTTTATTCATCGGACGAGGTAAGAATTGCTGACAAATGGCTTGCAAGGGACTCATCTGTGAGAAAATAGATTTTCAGTCCCTAGCACTTAAATGGGCAAGTTGTAAGAATGACTCAGCATTTGTGAAATTAATAAAACCAGTCTAGCCAAGGGGGTTTATATGCTCTGTCACATCTGAGTCCTGGCACCAGACTGACTTTGCAACCACTGCTGTGCTGCTCAGCCCAGCCCCTTATGAAGCACCATGCCTGGGTGCTCTCAGCCTGCATCTGCTAATGAGCCATGCCAGGGACATTGCACAGCAGTGATTCTCCAACTGCACCAGCTGCAGGAGGGGACACTGCTGCCATTGCAGTCCTTGCCCTTGAGTAATCAAGGGACCCCCATGTGACAGCTGGGTGGTATCCGCAGATGCTGTGTGCAGCACTGCCAATTACACCAGATTATGAGGTGAGGCTTTTTAAAGCTTCTGAAGTTGTTTCTGTAAATCAGAACCAGCACTTCTGGATAAGTTTTCTTCAGAGGTCTGGCTCTGCTTTTATACCCAATCTTCTGCAATGCGCCTTCGCCTCCTCATGGTGTGAGGTGTTTACCCCTGCAGGAAGACTCATTCCTCCCCACAACTGTCAGCGACCACAACAGCATCAGCGTGTTTTTGCCATGAGGAAATGCCACAGCACAGGGAAATGGCTCAGGCATTCATCATCCCAGCTCTGAGGGGCTGGGAAGGGCCTGTGGGGAGGGAGGTGGCTGGATGGGGAAGCAATGCACACCCCATGTCCAGGGAGGAGGAGCCTTACGGGGTAATCCACAGAGCAGGTGGATATGTGGAGCAGCCTATTTGGTTCATCACTCCAAAGGCTCAAGGGAAAGTACTGCCACCCCATGCCTTGTACCAGAGGCCTGATGGGGGGACCTGGCAGCTTTGGAGCTGTCTTACCAGCTCAGAGGAGCATGCCTTATTCTTGTGTCAGTGGCAGCAGTGCAAAACTTGCCTCCTCCAGTCACACATTTCAAAACCATGAACTAACAGCTTCTGACAGATCAGAAGGGCTGTCAGCACATCTGACTGTCATTTCTGTGAAGCTTGATACCCCTGTGGTAAAAACTTAAGCTTTTTTGTTGCTTTCAGAGTCTTTTCCTCTGCTGGTATTGTTCTTGATGACAGAGAGCAAAACTGCAACCATATCAAAGACTTACTAAACACTCTTTAAAGATGGTTTGCATCATCCTATGATCTTCTTCTATTTTGTTGACAATTCTCCTCCTCTGCATAGCAGATGGTTTCCTGGGAGTGGTCAGGAGGGCCTGCATGTATTCTGTAATAATGATGGCATTGACAGCCTTGACGAGGGCCTGTTCCAGAGGAAAGACACTCAGATTAACTTCCCTGCACTGAGCAAGGTTCAGACCATACCTGTACCATGGCAGACAGTAGATATTCTATCCATGAAGATGGCTGTCCCATTTCTTTGCTTAAGTATTAATTTAAAATGCTTGATCTAACACTTGGACTATCTCCAAGCTGTATGTGGATGACATAAACCTAGATGATAAAAGCAACGAGACCAGTTAGATCAGCCAGAGGTCACTCGCACTCCAGAGCTTCAGTGACACTTGGCTTGGCTAACAAATACATCACCTGGGGAGAGCTTGGGCTACAGACAAAGCCAGATGCAGCCTCCCTGGAACATCCACACTTGACACAGGGCCCTTGGGCACACAGCTGTGGCTGGGCACAGAGAAGTCACCTGGGCAACTCACTCTGAGCTCCCATTACCTGCTGAGGAACCCCAGTGCAGAGGCCATGCAGTGCCCCACAGGGACAGTGAGCGTTTCTGAGGGGAGGTGGGCTGCTGCACAGAAGCCCCTTTTCATTAGCAATTGAAATCAGAGCAGTTTTAGGCTGCAGTCCAAAGGTACAGGAAATCCCCAGCCGTGTCCAAAACAGACAAAGCAAGAGACAGAGCTCTGGCACAACATTTCACCACTGAGCTGCTGCTTGGCCCAGCACTAATGTGACATAATGTCCAGTGACAGGCTTTGAACAACAGCAGAATAGATCCTGCTTTTTTCTCTTCCATTATTTTTCTGTATTGCAAAATGTTAATTAAAATCATCACTGACAAAGAGACTGCAGACCTGGGAGTCCCATACTTAGGAGGACACATGGCACATGTAGCAGCAGCAAATCCAGCCTGTACACAAGACAGGGCTCCCCAGGAACCAAACTCCTTGCTGAAGAGATAGACTCAAGGGTGTTGTGAGATCCTAGACAAGTTGTTCAGGCTACTGTAGAGGTGAAAAAACTTGGGTACTTTGTGAGGTTGTTCTTTGCCAATGCTCTGTATGATACACTACGCCCTTTAAGAACCTGGACTTTTCACCCTTCTGTGTCCACTCTACATCAAGGGGATAATTAATCCTTACAAATAAGGCTGAAGCACATTAGAAGCTGAGAAGATTTCCAATATAATGGTATTGGGGTAATGGTAGGATAGGAGGGAGCCCAACATTCCCCTCTGTATTTGGAAGTTACATTCAGTTTCCACATTTCTACACTTGTTGGTTTCTCTGCTGAAATTACAGAAAGGTCCCAGCTGTCATTACTCAACTCTGGTGGATAGAGGTTCTGGACTGAGGCACTAGATATATTAAAACCCGTTTGACAACAGAGAAAACTGCAGTTTGGATTAATGTTCTAATACTGTGCCATCCAAAGGTTCAATGACTAGTTTTAGTGATTTCACAGAATAATAGAATGGTTTGGGTTGGAAGAGACCTTAAAGAGCATCTAGTTCAAATCCCACTGCCATGGGGAGGGACACATTCCACCAGAACAGGTTGCTCAGTACCCCATCCAACATGGCCTTGAACACTTCCAGAGGTGGGACATCCACAGCTTCTCTGGGCAACTTCATCCAGCATCTCACCACTCTCACAGCAAAGAAATTCCTCTAAAATTTAATCTAAACCTACTCGCTTTTAGTTTTAATCCATTTCCCCTTGTCCTGTCACTACATGTCCTTGGAAAAAATCCCTCTCCATCTTTCTTGTAAGATGATTTCCTGAGTAACACTTTGTTCTCACTTTCTTACTTATTTCTTACCTCATATATATGTAGGTTTTTCTTCCCAAAGGTAAAAAAGCTTTGCTTCAAGGATTCAAGGATGCGGTCAAAACCACTGTCACACTTTTTGAAGTGGTCCTTCAGTGTTCCCTGAGGAAAAGAAACAGACAGAGTCACAGGGTGCACATGTAGAGACACCACACAAACAACAGACACAGATTATGGTTCCTTTGCTCTTTCTGCTCTTGGAAACAGACTTCTCCATAAACTGCAGCATCCTGTGCCTTTATTTCAAAGAAAAGCAAAACATGAAAGTTTTCAATTCCAACTGAGTAAGGATGTACTAAGTTCTTAAGTCCAAACTTGGAAGACTGAAAACCTGAGCCCATGGTCTCCTCTTTCTCCCAGGTCGCCTGTGCTCCATCAGAACCACCCTCAGTTCCCATGTAGATGTGTGGGCCCATGGGACAGGCTGGCAATGAGCTCTGGAGACCAAAACTGCACAGTGTAGCCAGAGTTTCTCTTGTCATTTTCCTTTTGCTGCCTTCAGAGTGCCCGAGGGAGCCTGTGCAATGAGACTGAAGACGCTCAGGGGAGCTTCCCAGGGAAATGCACAGGATCACACACTGTTAGGAGCCTGGAATTCTGTGTTTTCCAGACACAAGGGTGAAGGGTGTCTGGGCTCATAGACTGATACTAGAAAGTGTGAAGGGAGGGGACCTTATCTCAAGGGAGGAACACATTTCTGGTCAGCCTTCTCTATTCTACATCCTGACTACCCAGCAGAGCCCTGGGCTCTGTGAGTTATCACTGTCCTGGGAAGATGCTCAGCTTCTGGGCATGAATAGGTACCAGGTGAAATTCAACTTTTGGGGTCTGGGTACCCATTTGTAGCACAACAGAAAACACTACAAACAGTGGAACTGGGATCGCAAAACTGGGAGAGGTAAAGCTGTCCTTATATAGATTCTAACAAGGCAGAGGAGAGTACTGGGTTTGAAGGCAAAACTATGGCTTCACCCTTTCCAAATCAGGACATGAGAGGGAAGTGCATGCCAGCCATATGGTCTGAAAATAATCAGACTTAGAATGGATCTCCCATACCTTGACTTTAGAAGTGATGGTCTCCAGAAAATGCTCCATAATGTCATCTTCCATCCTGTCTAGAAATCCATTTACCTTAACATCCTGGCCAGTGCTGACACTGCAAATGTATGTTAGCTTATGCCAGACAGTTCTGTTAAATAAATAAATATGGAAAGTGTTGATCAGATCAAGTCATGCTTTTCTCTCAGACCAAAACTCTTTTTACTGTAACCAACACAACTGCCTGGGTAATTGAATGGACACATGCTCAGGTCCAAATCTAGCTCAGTGACCCACATTTGTGCACTCATTAAGACACTGCCACAAGGAAATGAATGCTCAGTGCACACAAATGCCACTTGTACCCATCACTAGTGAGATCAGATCAGTAAAAAATTCTGGTATTTTCAAAAATGAGTAAGCATGAAGCAGCCTCAACAAACAGTCTGCACAAGCATCCTGTGTGCCTTCGACAACCTAAAAATATAAGACAAACAATTATCTTCCATCAGAACAGTCTTCCAGTCAGCAAATCCTGGTTAAAATTATCACCAGCTCGAAACCAGACATTTTACATTCTGGAAAAGCTCAGTGTACTACTTCATTCTCAGTAACACTGTAAAGGATTACATAAAAGAGACTCATAAATATTCAGTCTAGAATCCAGCATCAGCAACATGCAAATACAACAAACAGAGCAGCTACCTAGGCTCAACACAAGGCTCTGGTGTCACAGTAATCACTGTGCATATGTTGGATTTTGGCATTTTGCTGACTCCAGAGATCCCCGGATAACTTTACACAGGAAGAAGAGAAGCAACCTTGTTTTTTCTGTTGCTGCAAGTGCTTCTGAAATTAGCTCGTAGGTGCAAACATCCTCCTCCACCCTTCTGTGCTTTATTGCTTCTCTCCTTCCCAGCTATCCCAGGGAGAGCCTGGCATATTCCATGGGTTTTCATTCAGCAAAGCACTTAAGATTGCACCTACCAAGGCCTACTAGCACACAACTCAGCATAACCTTTAATAGGCTTTCCTGCTGGAGGACAATCAGGCCAGCAAAGGAAGGACATCACAACCCACAGCAGGGTTAGCCAGGATAGTGTCCCCACACGTGACACAGCAGTGCTGCCTGCCTCCTACTCAGTGCAGCAAGAGGGACATGGCTCCTGCACCTGCAGGGCCTGGGAGCAGGCAAAAAGTGCCAGTACAGCCCTGCCAATGCAGCAGGCTCTGGCCACAGTCACAGCCCCCATCTGAGCCTCCCTCTTGCTGAGGCAGGGCAGCTCTGAAGGGGTTGCTGACTGCACCTGGCTTCCTCCATGCTTGAAGGCAGGTGTGCACAGGGTTGGATGACCAGATCCAGCTGAAGGCAATGTTGGCCTCATACCAGAGTCAGAAGGAGATCAGACCAGCAGAAAACTAATTTTGCTCCCCATGTCATGAGGCTCTGTTTTCTAACCTGAGAAGGCAGCAATTCTCCAGGATTCGTAAGCTGCTGCAGATCTGCGGGCAGCCATCAAGCTGGAGAAAGCTTCTTACTTCGTCTTCATAGCTAAATTAAAACAGGAAGAAGTACCTTTAATCTGGCATGCTCCATAACACATCTGACAGCAATAGCAAACTGAAGCAATATTCTGTGATTATCTGTCTTTTTAGCTCGTGATTTTAATCCCCAAGGTGAGATCTACGGCATGACAAAGAGTCTCTGCCCTGCCCAGCTGGTGAGAAAGAAAAACACAGGAACAGCAGGGAGAGCCCTTGAGCTGCCTGGGTACCTCTGCCAGGGACCAAGAGGCAGGAGGTTGATTTACAGCACTGACTTCTGGGAAGCAACTCAGGCTTTGCCGATAAAGCTGCAGAACAAAGTCTCAGTGTATATGAATAACCCACAAGGTCTCTTGACTGCTTTGTCAAGTCTCAGTCTCACAAAAGGCTTCTGGACAACTCCATGTTATAGGAACTTCCTTCCTCTCATCATGTGGAGAACCAAGGATCTTAAATAAAATCTCCCTCTGAAATACTACCTACAATCAGCCATCCTGACATTTTCTGCTGCAGGGGATACACAGGGAGAGAAATACCCAAGAATAAAAAGCAGATGAAGGGAGTCAGAGGAAGTGGTGAGAGGCCAGATGAGAAGACATTCATCCTCCTACGAGAACCAGAACAGAGCAGAGCTCCCCACTCTCCCACGGAGCCAGCAGAAAGCACTGTGCCTGGCAGCACAGCCAGGACAGGAAGGGCCAGGCCTGGGCACTGGACACATGGCTGCCCCTCTTCCCAGGTGTTGTTTAAGGTCTGAGCCTCTCCAGAACACCCCCCAAGGCTTTCTCCTGTCCCAGCTAGTCCAGATGCACTTTGTTCCCTCAGCTTTATTCCAACAACAAATACTGAGCACATAAATAGCAGTGAGGCGCTGTCTCTGCAGTAACAGCTTGATGGGAAACAGTCATCAAGATCCAGGTGAACACAGCATCACCAGCTGCTTCGTCAGGATTTCTTTCTTTTGAGCATTAAGAATATTACTGGGTAGGAAATCAGCATCCTTCCTACCTCTCCAGGAACCTCAGGCACTCCTCCAGGCACTCAGCTTCCACCTTCTCGCTCAGGTTCTCACTGACTCGCCTGGCAGTCTCTGTCTTCTCTGTTAGAATCTGTGGATTTCAACGTGTGAGAGAAGAACTGGCCAAAGCCATTTGTTCCCTATGCAGTGAGCAGGAATACATCCCACTGCTCACCCTGCAGCAAATCCCGCTGCCCTCTAGGTAACAACTTCTGCTTCAGTTTTGAGAGCCCTTGTGGAAATAAATGTATTTTTCATCAGCTTGATTGTAATGCCTGACCCTACACCTTTGCTACCACTGCTTTTGTTGTGGTCAGTGGGCCTGTGCTTGGGGAAAACCTGACCTGCAGATGTTCTCTGCTGGCCACATCCAGCCTGGCAGCTCAGCTCTTACATAGACCTGCCATCTGCAGGAGCACCAGTGCTTCTACCTGACTCACCGTCAGAGATAAATTTGAGTACAGCCACTAAAAAGAAGGTTAGACAGATCTGTGTGCCCTGCACCTCTGCCAGGGTCTCTACATGGAATACCTGGAGAGGGCAGGTGTCACCTTCCCAGCCACCACCACTCACGCCCTACACAGCACTGTGTGTTAAACTCTACAGGGCATGTCCTGCCCCACTGACCCCAGCTGGGTGGCACAGGTGACTGCAGGAGGTGGGCTGTGCCAGACAGCTCAAAATTCACCCCATATAGGGCAGGCTTGAGCAGGTGGCAACTTAATGCTGCCCATTAGTTGCTCTGTGGAAACAAAAGCTTGCAAGGGAAGGAGAGCCAGATGGATAAAAGGAGACAGATGGACCCATATGCTGTGCTCTCCCAGTGCTCATCAGCCAGAGACAAAGGGTGACTCACATCATGAATGGGTTTTTCCACTGCTCATAACAGATATAAAAGCTCACCCAAAGGGACAGGATAAAATATGCCACCCCAAAGTGTCAGAAAACCACAGCTGATGAGTTTCCACAACACCTTGTTCTTTTTCTATCTGAATTTTAAGTGTCAGCCTGAGAAAATTGAGGAGGTGGTAATTTCATAAGGCTCAACTATTAGTCCAGGCTTTTCCATCACCCACCCCAGAGTATTCAAACGTGTCAGTTGCATACACAACAGAGTGAACCCACTCATGCTGAAGCATGGCCAGATGTTACACATATGAGGACTGTGGGATTCAAACCAGGCTTTGTCCTAGCTCCTGTTAGAAAACTTTTCACTGTGAGCCAGGAGCAGGAAAGAAACCAGCTTGGTAGCTAAAAGTCACCCTAGCCCAGGTACATCACTGGGTACATCACTACTCCATTGCTCCAGCAGGTATAGGGCAAGGCAAGGAGGAAACAGTCCCTGTTGTGAGCTCTGCATTTGGTGCCTGGGTTTGAGATGGGCCAGAAAAACCAGTGCTTGCCAGCTAAAGCTGTATCCTCACAAGGAAAACCAGCTGCTATTGATCTGTAATGCTTCCAATACTTGACATTGTCTGCCATTCCAAAGGACCATGGAGCTACTTCCTTCTCTCATGGCCTGAAACTGGACTCTTGCTGGGGTGGTGGAAGCAGATACAGTCATGGCAGCCCACAGCCTGCCCCTGATCTCCAGCATCACTTGAGCAAACTCCAGGATTTATTTTAATCCTTCTGCAGGTTTTGATCCAAACACCCTGTGCCCACGATATATGCTGCTCACAAATCAGCAGGGTGTGCTCCTGCAATGCCCTTGGAGCACTCGCCTTTGCTGTGCTCTGCAGAATCCCCCACGCTGCCTGACCCACCAGGGCAGCAGCCTCAGCAGGGACAAGCGGGGAGCATCCTGCCTGCATTTTGCGCTGCCAGATATGGGGCTGTGCCACAGCTCGGCAGCTCTCCCTGCTTTTATAGAAGTGCTCTGCAGAGCTCCCACAGAGCAGACTGGGTAACACACCACGACTTTCCAAAAGGTTACATAAAGATCCAGGAGCATGTATGAAAATGCAGCTTCAGCTTGAATCAGCTCAGCCTTATCTTTAGTTTAGTAAGGGGTTTTTTTTCTTTATGTATGCCCAGGACAAAAACAGGCTTGGGAGCAAACAGACACAGCTTAAGTACGGCAGCTAGCTTGCAGGCTTTTAACATATTGAGCTTAGCCTGAGACATGCAAAACTGGGTCTTGCCAAATACCCACATACTTGTGTGCAAAAACACAACTTTCCCAAAGTATGGGAGCTTTTCGGTTCCCCCCAGTTTACCTCAAGGACTGCAGCATCTGCACAAGGGGGTTTCCCAATATCAAAGGCTTCTTTCAGTGCTTTCCCCACTTCCTTCTAAAAGATAAAAGAAAATTAAAAAGTACAGTTAGGATAAAATGGCATTCATAACAAGCTATCTTTCTCAGCCTCTCGTTATGCATTTAGACTACACGAATTTCTGCCCCTATTTTTTGTCTGTCTCATTTAACCCAAAGCCTGGCTATTTTCCAGCTGACCTAATATCATTGTTCTGCTTAGTTCTAGATTGTTTGTTTGAGTTTAAATGATTTGCAGCTTTCTTTCATCCCAGTGTCAGCTTGGGTTATCTACAGTCTTCCCTAGTTAGCTTAGCTCAAATGAAGGCGCCCACACAGCAAAACAATGCTTAGACACATCTCCATGCTGCCAGCTACTGTAGCTGAGATTTTCCACCCTTCCTCTCTCCAACCAGCACCCTCAGAAACCAGCCAGCATTAATTAAAACCATTCCCTTGCTCGAGCCAGGGACTGGTGAGTGCAAAGAGGAGCTGGGTTAGTGTTTAGAGCTACTGTCATGGTGAGATGGCTCCATGAGGCTGCAGGATGGGAAATTTCCCAAGACTTGTCTAGCTTATGCTAGTTTGAATGGCTGTAAAAACAAAACTAACACTGCAGAGAAAGGGCTTGTTGCTTAAAACAGGATCTGACCTTTATAGAAGCTTTAAACTCAAAAGTCTGGCTTGCTTATTTATTCCTTCATTTCTGAATCTTCCTCCAAGGAACGTAAAGTCTGACCTCCCATTTTGGTCTTTGTTCTTTTCTGGCTGATGAATTAGGAAATTTGTGGCTGTCAGCTGAAGAATTTCATCAAAAATATATTCAAAACTACTGCTCTACCATATTCACTGAAAAGTGTTAATCAAAGACAAATAAACAGTTGTAAACAACCCAGAAAAGTTCTTTTCCTCCCAAGTGCCATCACCTGACTGTGAGCAAATGTGTGAACATGATGTGCTGAGATAGCACATCCCAGCTGAGCTGCACAAACACTTCAAGCCTGCCCCCCACAATGGGACAAAGCATGGCTTAATGAGGAACTGCAAGGCAATCAATAACTTGTTGAGGACAGCACTTAGTTGTTCTGGATCAGATGATGTGTCTGAATTAGAAAGAGTTTGCTTATCTGTAGCTCTTGTAGAGGAATCAGCATCTCAGGCACCAAAGCTCCAAAGTGGAAAAGACCAAAACTTCTAATGTAATAAACAGGCCCTGTTTACTTCTTGTTTCTTCCTGTCTGACCAAAATGTTTCAAGGCTTCAGATCCATGGATGGCCAGTACACCTGAACTTCTCAGTCCTCCTTTGGCCCATTTGGAAATGTAGAGGGGCGGTGGGGAGAAGACACAGACCCAAGTGATCCTTCGCAGGTCAGTGTAAACAAGTATGAGAATGAATCCTGGCATCATGCTGGAAGGTCTGCCTTGCACTCTTGTCAAATTCCCCAGTACAGCAAGGGCAGGGGTGAAAGACTGGCAACCCAATCAATGGCATCAGCACTTTGCAAACTCAAAGGCACAAAGCTCCCTTGCCCCAGGTGTGTCCAGACTGAGGGGAATGCTGCCTGCATGCAGAGCTGACTGAGCTCCCCACGTTGCAGTTTCAAAGTGATTTTGAACCCTACATGGCATCTGGGCTCTCAGCACCTTCAGATATGCTCACAGTACTCACCACTCATTTCTGTTTAAAGTGCTTTTAGTTTGCACAGGTATCAGGCTGCCACACCCAGCAATAAGCCAGGTATTCATAAGCAAAGTGGACCATGGCTTATTCTGGTCAGGATATTCTCATTCTGAAAAATTTTGTCATCCATTGAAGTGGCAAAACACACACCATGTGATTTGGTCACAATTATATATGACAATTGTTCAGAGACAACGACAGGATATTTGCTCAATAACAACTTCCTGTATATTAGCATAATAAAGGGCTGAATTACCCTAGAAGCAGAAATAGAGGGATAAAGCAGGTTTTGTAAGCTGTGCCACAGACCTGAAGAGACATCCATAATTTTTCCATATGGAGTCAGCTTATGTCCACTTAAGCTCATTAGCTTGAATCTGGAGCTGGTCCCAAGCTGGCCGGGTTTGAATCAAGCTGGGGCAGTGCTGTGCTACACTGTCCAGCACTTCCAGCTCTCTACTCTCTGTACAATACAGCACCACATAGAGCTGCAATGCTTCAGGATCCAAGGTGGCATGAAAACTCAGGCAGCCTGGCACAAGAGCTCACCAGACTGAGGTGAGCCTGCTCAGCAGATGGTGTATCAGGAAAACAGAAAACCCGTGGTTAAGCAAAAGCATTCTTCAGCTATTATATTAGAGGGAACAACAAAAAAAAACTTAAATTTCCCATCACTGTTAGTCAGCATCTTTGAAGGCTTGTCAATGACTCAGTGACTTGCTCTAGGATAACCTCAGTGGCACTATCCTGAGTTAAGTCACTTCCTTCATTGAAACAAATGCTAAAAAAGGAGCTTAAGAACACGTGGTCTTCCCCAGGGTAATGATTAGAAACAGCCCATAAAGATGCTTAAACACTGAAACCAGTAGGCTTTAAGCATATTGTCACCAGCTGGCACTTCTACTCCCATGTTTGTGACTACCTTTGTGTTCTCCTTATGGGAATAAGTCTTGAGGAAAATCTCTGCAATTTAGAATACTTTCCCTGGGATGATTCAGCACTTTGCCATGGAATTTCCCCTCCTCTGCTCCCAGGGGCTGGTGGAAACTGAAAGCAAGAGAGCTGAGTGTGGTAACTCCTGCTGCTGCATTTCAGCTTTAGCTGAATAAAAGAGGCCCCGCTGAGTTTTCCAAATAACATGGTTTCCTCTGGAACTCCCCGTTGCTACAACACATCTTCCCTGCTTCATTTGTATTCCACATGTCTCAACAGAATTCTTCAAAGGGGGAGCTTCACTGAGAGAAGAAGGAGATGCTGCAGCCACAGGGACCTGTGGGGTCACAAGGCAGGATTCTCTGCAGAGGGCTGCTGGCTGGGCACCAGCAGCACATATTCTTGTGCTGAGCTCTGGAAATAATCGTTGCTCTAACCTCAGTAGTGTCAGTCCAGCAGGCCAGAGAGGACTGTGAGGGGTCCACACAGAGACAAACTTAGCAGCCTCGATATCCTGCACAGCTGAGGCAAAGGGGCTGTAAAAAAACCCCAACTGTTGCACACCATGGGATCGTTAACAGATGGAGAGAGGATGAAAAACATCTTGAAATGGCCCTCAATAAGGAAGTGAGTTTCACCCATAGTCTCCCTTTCCTCCAGATAAATGGGCTTCTGAGCAGAGCAGATTGCAACTCTCTGAATATGCAGCAATGGGATGAAGAGAGATTTGCAAATGTCCCAACATGTCCCTGCTAAGGAGCAAGGACAGGGCAGCATCCCTTTGGCAGCAGACAATCATGAATCTTCACACCTGGGCTCCACAATGAAACTCAGTCAAGATGAAGACCTTGGGGCTCACACATGCCTGAGCAGAGCTGGCTGTTTAACAAGGGCACACCTTAGATTAAAACCATGGGAATAAAACAAGCAGATTGGGGTAAAACTCCTGAATTCTTACCCGTGCAATTGCAAGTAACTTTTCCTCAGTCTTCAAAATAATCCACACGAGGCACTGTGCACCAAGCGGGAGGCTGTGCTGGGGGATGTGCCCATGTCTCACACATGCCTGGCTGCCACTGCGTACAGAAACAAGAGCTCAGCCAGAGGGGCAGCTTCCATCGGGCCCGCAGCATTCCCCGCCTGGCACCACAGCCTCACACTAAGCAAACAGGGTGCCCTGCAAGAACCCTGCAGTGTTTGCCATGCTTGGGCAGCCACAGCACTGTAGATTATCTTTATAATGGCCTTTTGCCAGCTATTCTTTTGTGCTGTTTCTTTTTTCTTCTTCCTACATTTGCTGCCCAAGTTAGGCTTTGTGCTTGTTGTTTTCTTCCTCCCTTCCCTTACTGCTGCTGCTGCTGAATTCCCTCTTAGACTTGGGAAGTCTTCCGAGCACACTTACCTGAATGCACAATTTTACAAGTGTCACATATTCTCTCTGAATGGAATAAGAAGCAGCTATATACCAAGATGACTGCATCTATGCATGAGCTTTCATAGAGGTTGTAACTGTATTTAGAGAGGAAAAATCAAACGCTGAAGTCTGGCATCTCTGCTCTTCTCATTTCCACTTTTTTCACTACCATCTGACTAATACAGTCACTGGTCTTACTTGCTTGGTTTTTTTTTTTTTTTCTTGAAGTACTTCTTCATTTATATGACACATTTTTTCCTATATTTAACTTTTCTTTATATAATTAAATTACAGAATTTTTCACCCCCAATTTTGTTAAATTTTTCAATATTTCATCAATCCATTACTCCAAAGTTTTACCATTTTAGAAGCAGCAGTAAAAGGGATGCCTCCTCACCACATCTACCATGTGCCTGATGATGGCCAGTATGTACCCACCACACCACTTCCCTCCTTCAGGAGCTGGCTGGTGAAAGAGCCCACCTGATGAACTGCTTATGAGCTAATCAAGGGTTTTTAAGTGTAATTAATACAAAGAACAGAGAAACTGTAGGCTTGGATGAAAGCAATCAAATAATTCAAAAAGGCTGAGAACAATTAGGGCATAAGTAGATTGGATCTGCCAAGTAGCAATTAAATCATGGACACAGAGAATCAAACGCCTCACCCACCATAAAAAAAGAAATCACAAGAAAGTTTCAGACTTTGATGACACCCACAGGCCTTGAATTCACATTGGGCCAAAGGGTCCCAGATGTGACACTCTTCAGGCAGAAAGCCATATCTGTTTCCCCACACCTGGGCAGGAATTTAATGATCTGTTAAAGGTTTTTTCCTGTGATCTAAACACTAATGAAGTAAATACAGAAACAGCTGGGAAAACTACAATCCAGATAAAGCAGCGGGAGAACCAAGGGCAGAACAAGAGAAATCCATAGTGTACCATGTTGATATAAAGGTCAGGGAAAATTACTCTGGGGTAATTGGAGTATTATGGACCTGGCTTGATGAGAGGAAAGAAATTGTTCAATAAAGCAGAAAACTGTGCATGTCCAAGAGGAGTCCAGCAGAGAAATACCTGTCCACCTCAGGTAAAGTCCTGAATCTGGTATTAAGGATTTATAAAGAGGCAGTAGTGCAATAAAAAAGGCTCTGATTCTGAGAGCACAGAGATAAAAGAGGCAGTGGGCAAACCTAAACTCAGCAAGAGTCCTGATCATCACTGTGAAGCAGGCACTATTCTCAGAAACAAAAAATAGAGAAACAAGAGAAGTCCCTCAGACATACCTTTTGTACATTTTAATGCTCCATTCATAAATTAAAAGACATTGGCCGAAGCTGAAACAGTTACTATCAGTAAGTGTAGCAAGATGAGAACACAAAGAGGCACGACAGCAGCGTGCATAGGTGACGAGCAATCCTGCTTCCTTGAAGACATCACTCCTGTACTCCAGGCTGGGGAGAAATGTCATTTCCAGATGACTCAGGTGCTGTTTTAGTGCAGTCTCATCTGTGTTAGTAGAGGAACCAAACAGGGGAATCTGGGCGGTCATGTACTGCATTAGTTTTTCCTCCAGATCTTTTCTCCAGAAGTTTGGATTCCAGGTGGAAACAGATTCCGTCTCTAGGCTGTTGCCAAGCCACTCTGCTTCCTTCTGCTTCTCCCATTTCAGTGATTCCCCCACTGATTGCAATGGCTCCAGGAGCATCCCATCACTTCCACTGAGAGCTTCTTCCACTACAGTCCACATTTGTTCAGCCAGCAGCACATAAAGTGATTCAGACTTCCCCACACCATCATTTCCAGAAAGCTCCAGATTAAGAATTTGATCACAAGCTTCCAAAAATTTTCCTTGCTCAATGAATCTGCAGATGGTTTCCTCTGTAACAGAATAAGAACACAACTTGCTGTTTGTTCACTTGTCTATAGGACCCATCACTTTAATATCGAATTATGAAATATCTAGTTTATATGTATCCCAAAATTTCTCAGGATCTACTCAAGATCAGCCCACTTAAGGTCTAGCACTAGCATCTCTCAGCTTACTCAAGCACAGACAAATACTTACTTGTTTCTAAATTTCTTTCATCCTTTCTTCTCCAGGTTAACCAAGCCTGCAGATTAGTCTGCAGCTTTCTGTCATCATTCCAGAGACCTCCTCATGTGAGCAATGAAGGTTCATTAATTACAATTATTCCTTAAGAAATGTACCTTCTGTCCAGAAGAAAAGCATTAAAGAAAGGACATCCTCTGAACAAGCCAACAGCTGAAAGTCAAGCCTGGAAGGAATTCTCTGCCTCCTCGACAGAAATCCTGGCAGGATCAAAGTGCTGCAGCTCCCTTGGAAGGAAGATTTTCAGTGCTGCTTGTTTCCAATGTATCTTACCTAGCACATCCAGCCAACCAACAAGAGTAAAACGTACTCTCACAACAGCTGCACAGAACTGCAGGGTTTTTTCCATGTGTTTTATAGATTAGAAGGTTGAGCAATGAAGGATTAAGGTTTGTCCAAAGGTATCTGGAGCAGAGCCCAGAGGACAAATCGTACTTGATGAAAATGCAGGGAAAGTTAAGTAAAGCCAGAAGCAGTGGGACTTAAATAATTCAGGATACAACTTCAGGTGCAGAGTGAAGAATGAAAGAGTATAAGCTTCCACTATATTTTGCCTATATCCTTCCTACCTTTCCTCTATGAAAACATCTCATACGGTATAGTAAGAATTAAACTGAACAGGACTGGAGGGAGGAACATGACATAAAATGGAGAAGAGTTGATGCAAGGATCTTCAGCAAAGCAATTGGCAAGTCACTCAGGAGAGGTCTACAAGCTGCACCCATCCTGCCTCAATACATGCAACACATAGGAAATGTTTAATTGGCACAACCAGCCCATGTAAAACCCACCTCCCCCTCCCATCTGTGGAGAAACAGCACATTCACACCAATGGGGTGTCAGTCACACTTACATCATCTTTCTCACAAGACACATCAGGAATCTTTGCAGAGATAAAAATAAGAACAGTAAAGAGAAACATTTGTGAGGCAAATGGAAAGTGAAGTACAGAATTGTCCAGAGTAACAAGTGTATAGTTCAGAAGCAATGAGAATTCAGGTGAAGGATGGGCAGGAGGAGAATGGAAAGCACCTAATCCAGAAGCTAATAAACAAGAGCCTGCAGGACTGGGAGGGGCAGAGAAGATCCAGGCCTGGACCCAGAGATAACTTCAAGGTTACCTGCAGGCGTCCCTCTCTCCACTCCTTTCCTACTGGTTGGCCTCTTCAGCAAATTCCCTGGCACATCCTCAGCACCAGCCTTTTCCACTGTCTCCTTCCCACCAACCACAGTCTTCAGCAATTTGCCTGCCAAGGTTTTCAATTTCCCTTTCCTCTTCGCCTCCTGCTTCTTTCTTTCCTCATGTGTGGCCTTGGGCAGTATTCTTGCATTTTCCCCAGCCATTTTCTCCCCCTTCTTGTTGCCTCCTCCCACAAAGGATGCCCAGGAATGCTTTGTCTTCCTCATGATCCAAGCAGATTCAGGTACTTTCTGTCCAACTGGGAATACTACCAGAAGAAAACATGAGAAACCCTTCTATGCAAAGTAATCTTAATGTCTATCTCCCAGAGAAGTTCTGTCTTCTTCTGATTTAGTTTTTTTCTGTGCAGCTACAGGCTTCAGCTGCCTTTGAAAAAGTCTAACCTGGTTCCTGTCTGTGCCAAGTGAGGATACTTTTATAGGCTGCCAGCCCTCTTATGTAATCCTTCCCTCTTCTAAGAAAATAATGTCAAAAACCTCATACATAATCTAACCGCAACCACTGGGGGGAAAGCCAGGGGGATTTTTGGCATTTCCTAAATGATTAAAACATCCCTGCACTGCCAGTTACCTTAATGACAATCCTATCAGTTTAAGGGAGTTTATCAGTAATAGTTTCTATGAAGCACACATCCTTTTCCACCCACCCCACACGCCCAGGCTGCACCTGAGTTTTTCCTTGGCAGGGAGATCACATCTGGGTTTGGAGCCAAGTTTTCCCTCACCTCCCAGCAAGCCTAGTGCTAACCACCAGGGATGTAAAGGCTCAGAGAATGGGTGTTGGTTTCTGTGTTTTAGTACTACCATTCAGGGGAGGCAAGAGCGATCTCAGCCTTCTGGAATGTGCAATATTCCAGCAACTATATACACTATTATGTATTATTTTAAATTTATATACACACATGGGTATAAGTGGCATAACATTGCAGCAATCCACTATATATTCATGTGTGTATGTGTCCATATTTGTATGCACACATACGGATCAGTTCACCAGCCAATATCCACAAGTGAAGAAAAAGGAGATGTATGTCTGCTTAGCACAAGGTCCATATTGGGCTGCTAAAGGTTCTGACCATAAACCACAGAAAAAATTCTTCCACAGAAAGTATCCTTTAAATCCAGGAGCTTGCATTTAAAATAGATTTTTTTTAAAGTCCTTATAATGCTGTGAGAACTTGGAGAGAAGTTGAAATGCTGTCCTTACCACACCCTCCTTGCAAGAGAATTACGAACTGAGTTTAATTCTCCATTCCATTATTATATAAAGATTAAAACAAAACCTTGAGGATTTTCATCAGCTGAGGACAGTTTGTATTAATCATTACAAGCTGTATTGATTCAAAACCATACACACTATGCAACAATGATTTTGGGGGTATGAATTTAAGGGGTGATTTTTCTACACATCATCTAGACTGTTTCAAATACGTTAATTCATATTTCTGGGTTTAATGCCTGCAGTTTCTTCCAAGATTTTCTACATTTTCATGATAGTAAAATTCCACTAGTTTCCTACTTGGAAACCAAGTAAATGTTATGTTGTTCTGGCTCTTTTATTGGTGCTTAATTCCACCAGCATGTTATCACAAAGCCCTTTGATTCATTAGTAACAATAGGGAGGAGGAAATAAATACTTTCATTTGGAAAGAGAAACAGAAATTCCAGCAGTGGTCACACATTTGAGCTGCTGCCAGTAGGAAATACTGAGGTTGCAAAATACAGTGTTTTCCCAGCTTGTGAATAAAGTTGAAAATTGAGAGGCTTTATACACACTCCATTTTGACCTTAATTTTTAATCGGCTGAAGTTAAAATGTTTCATTTGGAATGTTATAGCTGCACAGTATACATATACAAGATGGAGTAAGAGGGTCAGTTCTGAGAGAAGCATTCCAGGCATGCTGAAACCCTTCAGCAATATTTTCCCATGAAAATTCCAACACAATATGTTTATGTTTCACTTCATCAGCATTTTTCCAACAAGCCTGTCTCTAACAAAAACCATTTTCCTAGACTTCTCTGTGGAAGGAAATGAGATGTCAAAGTGCCAGTCCTGAAGGCAAGACTCTCTGCAGTACACAGATTTTGAACACACTTACAATTGCAGATCATGCCCTAAACCGTGGCAACATGATGTGTGGGAATTGCTGTGTTTTCCCAGAAAGCTTCTTCCAAGGGAATACAATCCAAGCCGATGGAAAGCAGGGAGTGACTGCAGAGATGGACTGGCATCCTAAGGTTAGGACCAACTCTTACTTCATGGACCACTTGACCCACTCAGTCAAGGGAATGTCAGACACTCCCCAAGACGAGAGTGCCCTCAGGGCACTGCTGCACCAATAACTCAGATGGCTCCTCTGTCCTGCCATCCCCTGGCTCACAAACCAGGGCAACCAGTGTGTGTAGGCAGAGCAGGCCATGGCCTCTGGGAGCAGGCAGCCAGGAGCACCCTGCAAAGGGACAGCACGATGGGGATGGTCAGTGTGACCAAGGGTGCTGAGCCCAGCAGCTGCAGGAGGTGATGCCCCAGAAGAGCAGAAATCCATTGTCACCCACTCTGCATCCGCTGCCCACAACTGCTTTGGGTTGAAGGGTGTTGCCACTGAGGGGAATTCACTCTCACAGGAGGGGACATGCCACGAAGGAGCTGCCCAGAGGCCACTAGCAGCCTGCTTTTTTGGGCCTGTGTGCCTTAACAGCATATGCAGGGCGTACAGGTCTCTCTCCTCTGTCTCTAATGCTATCTTACTGCTCAGACTAAAATTCTGCAGTTAAAACATGGGGATGATTTGAGTCTCTAGGAAAGTAATCTGCCACAGTGCTCCCATGGATGGTGTTATGCCAAGAAAGGCAAAGCTCACAGGGAATCTACACCTTTACATAGAAGTGTTGAGACCAAAGTAGAACAGAGGATTTTCAGAAAGAGTTTACATAATGCAAAGGGGATTGTTTGACCCAAAACCATTTTTTTGGGCAGAGAAACTGGGGCACAGCCATGCTACATCTGCTCATTCAATGGGCTCCTGAGCTGCTCACCCAAGGGGAGCCGTTCCAAGGAAAGGAGGGCAATAGGAAACCACAAGGACACAGGACCAAGAGCAAGGACAATTCTGCTTCTGAACACACTCCTTTGTCAGGTGTACCAAATTACTTTCTTCTTCCTCCAAAGCCACTTCTTGGAAGCCAGCCCTCTACTTCTTCCTGGTGTTTCAATGCCTCCATTTATCCACAGTGGGATATTCTCTAGCAGGGTCATTCTCTCTGCCATGACCCTTGCTATGCTTACTTTGAAAGAGGAGGAATTTGTCTCCTAAGAACATCCCCAGCATTCAGGAGTTTCCCTCATTGCCTGGAGCTCCTGGAAAAGTCCACAGCCTCCCCACATCACTGAGTTTCTGTCTTCCTATCTTGGAAAAACTGTAACTCCTTTGTCTTTGGGATTTTCCATTAAACAAGTGAATATCCTGGATAAATATTTTATTGTTTCTCTGTTAACTTAACTCTTTACCTTGCTGTTTCCCATTTCTTCTGCCTATATAGATAAAATCGCTTCATAACAAATGGATTGTGTGCCTGACCTGAACAATAGCTGTTTAGTCTGGATGCTAATTGGATGAAGTCAGACTATTAGCACTACAAATTAAACGACTTTGCAAGAGTCCAATTACATTAATATTCCAATTCCAGCAAAGCAGTGATGCCCCTGCTTGCTTTGGAGGGACACTACATGAACACAGTCAGGCACAGACAATGGAAACTTTGTGCTCAGTAGCATCTGTTATATGAAATACCCTTGGTCCTAACAGGCAGGCAGATCTGCAGTATCTGGAGAGAGAGGTTTTTCACCTCCTTCTTTTGTTTCCAGAACATACTGGTACTTCCCACCACTTTGAACCAAAGGCATGAAACATGGCAGAAAGGAATATTAATTATGATGATAAAACATGCAGAGTATGGCAAGAAAGATGTTGGTTCCCGAGGATATAAATCCATGCAAAACCTCTCTGGGAATAAATCCATGCAAAACCTCTCTGTGAAGCTATGCTGCAGTCTGACAGTGTGTTCCTCCACTTACACACAGCATCTTTGATTTCATCAGCAATCAGAGAAGAGCAAGTCTCTATTCCAAGCAAGGCAGGGTTTTTTTTAGAGAACAAACCAACAAATAAACAAAACAAAAGCACTTTCCCCTCACATTTAACATTGCAACTGGCATTGCTATCAGTCATATGCAAGAGGTGACTGTCTATTGCGCACAGTTAGATGTTGATCATCCTGTGGAAAGCATATATTAATTCTTATTTCCTAAGGATAACTCCATTTCCTAAAGATAACTCCATTTCCTAAGGAAACAAGGCAACACAACCAGAGGTTGCATGTGTCTGTATTCAAGTGATCCCCTGCCCTAATGCACAAGAGTGGATTTTAAGTCAGTTTTAACCAATTTTAAAGCCAGTTTTAACCAAACTGACAGAAGGTGACTCACACAAAATAGTAAATCCTTACACACTTCATAAACATACATGTCTGAGGAGAGGATAGACCTTCACTGCCCCTGCTAAGGAAGAGAATACAGCATGAACTCAGCCTTTATTTCACACCAGAGACTCCACCCCGCAGCTCAGTCTGAAGGTACACAAGCATGGTTTCCTTGCCTCTATTGCTCACCAAATCCCTTGTACTCTCCAGATAACCTGTGTGTGCAAGAGCAAATAAAGCAGCACAAATATTTAATAACGGCAGCCTCTCCTATAGAAACAGATGAAACAGTTTCTTCCCTACAGTGACTCCTGGCCCCAGGCTGCACGCTCTCACCTCCTGAGATCTCTGCTACCCGAACATGCCACAGATTTTGCAGCAAAAGGGAAAGAAGGAAGCTTCATCCTTTCTCTTCCTGAGTATGTTTGCTTGAGTAGCTTTTCTCTGCTCAGCCACTGATTTTTACCCCATTTTGAACAAGTTCATCTGAGACTTCTGTCCTTCTCTGGATTTGTCTGAAAGTGGAGGAATTTGGTTTATGAGGAGAGGACAGGCAGATGGATTGACAGAGAGGCTGCATGGTCCCAGCACTTTCAGCAACCACACTAAAGTCCTAAGGATAAGTTCCCCAAAGAATTGGATACTGCTCCTTCCCCTGCCCTGAACACTGAAACAAAACATTGGATGCGATATAAAATTTTGCACTACCTTTGTTTTCCCTCTGATTGTGAGGACCCCATTTCAAACTGACCTCAATTTTCACTTAATTAGTAACCTACTTTGCTGTTCCTTTAGAACATTTTTAGCTAATTCCCAGGGATTTTGCCTAATTCCGTTTTTCCTTTTCAGAATGAAACAAGCATTGCTTTAAGGAAGATGCTTCCCCTTTTGACAACAATGGCAGTAGTAGTAATAATAAATAAAACACTCAATCCCCAAAATTTTAAAGATGAACTGTAGAAAGTCAAGCAATAGGGGTGTTTGAAGTGGTCCTAAAAATCCTTGCATTGAGAATATCTTAATCAACATAGTAAGAGAAGACTAAAGCAATACTTTTTGGAGTAGCAACTTAGTCTTCAGCAAAGTTTTCTGCCGCATAAAACACCACAGTGCTGCAGGCTGCCAGTCTGGTCATGTCCTAGAAGAGCAGTCACCCAACAGCTTGGGTTCTAATCTTACGAGTTATCTGAAGTTATCCAAGGAAGGCTCCAAGGGCAGCTTTGCCAAAGGAAATCTACATCTTAAATGCTCCTTGGTCTCCTAGGAATGGAAACAGCTTTTTAAAAAAATAAATCATAGATATTGCTTGCTACTTTGGTGAACAATGCATTACCTCAACCACTACCATGTCTCATTTCAAGATGATCCATGATTTTATCCAGAGGGGGTTTTTTCGTAAAGTTTGTATTATGATTATTCCATCTACATTTGGACAGACAAGCTTAAAAATTTGAGTGTCTTCATTTGCCTTAGATAGACAGGATTGCTCTGTGCATTTTTACATCATCTATTTCCTGCAGTAAAAGCTTTAGGTTCAACTTCACAGGAAACATCCCACACACAGCTGTACCCTCAGCCCTACACAGAGCAGCATATGCAGAGATTTGGGACTGGAAACCCACATGACATCATTTACATGCTTTTTCTGTTGCCACAAGAGGCCAGTGATTGTGTAAATTTCAGTTTTCAGTGTTTCACCCCCAGTGCACTGGCATGGCTCCACAGGCACATCTGCCAGACACCATCTGGAGGCTAAAAATCATAACTACAGATTAGCTGCCAGGACACCCCAAGACCTCTGACAGGAGCCAAGCACATTTCAATCTTAACAAAATATCAAAACTCAGCTGTTTCTCCCCTCAAAATTCACTGCAAGTGTGTCTGGCTACAAACTAAGGCAGGAGTGCCCCACACACTTGGACTGCCAAAGGAGCTATTGGATGGGACATATTGATGTATTAATATATTTAAATGAATATATATTCTTATATTAGCACATCAACATATTAATATGTAATGCAGTAATATATCAATATAATAATATATTTATTAGTATAGGTTGGGGTATATTAACAACACAAATCAGGACCCTTATGCTCGTGGCTGAACAGGTTATTTAGGAGAGGAGGCAGAAGAAAAGAGATCAGCTTTTCTGATCACTTAATCTTCAGAGATGCTCAGCACCACGCACTTCCTGTTGTCACTTCTGGACAACCTGAGCAAGAACTCCATTCCCACCCCACCATGAGAAGGAACTTGGTTTAGCCACTAGCCCTGGTAAAGCTCACAATATCCAAGAAGATGCCAAATCACACTGTTAAAAAGTCAGTTTTGAAAGATATTTGCAGTCTTAACACTGGAGCTAGCTAGGTACATTGCGGGACTTGCTACAGCAAGAGGTACCCAAAAGGGTCCTAGGAGAGAGCTAATCATCCTCTGAAATTACTTCAGAAAAATACACTGGGAGGAACTCTTCATGAGCACAAAGAGAAGCATTAAATTTTTATTAGCATCAGTTCAGGCTGAATAAAGTAGGCTTCCCAAATACACGGTGATAAAACATTTACACTACATCACTGGATTTTCTTCCAAAACCAGAAAAGCATTTAGAAGAGAAATGGCACTAGAAAATTCAGCACTGTTTCATGATGTGGAAGCTGTCTGAGAGTCCTGAACATTTTCAGACCCATTCCTGTCTTACAGGAATGAAAGAAATACCCAAGAAAACAAGAGGTGGGCAAAACCTGGGGAGAGAGGCATCAGGAACAGATAAGGGAAGGGAAGAGTATTTGTAATGCATTCATCTGCTGTCAGTATCGGGATGTATTTCATCTTTCCATTGCTTCCCACGTCTCAGCAGAGTGGAGGAAGTGCTGTATAAAGATCCAGAGACACCACCCTAGCTCCCGAGATCTGCACAGCACCAACTGCCAGCACGCTGGCACTGTTCCTCTGCCACCTCCTTCACAGCCACTCTGCCGCCTTCATTGCTCACAGAAAGATTCTCCCTGAAAAGGAGGATGTGGTCCTCAAGGAACTAAAATTAGGTGACTTGTAAGGATGTTTCTAAATTACTGAGAAAATTTAAAAAGGAATCTCTATTTTTTTCCCGTTGTGAAGAAGCATGTAATCTGCACTGTTACAACCTTAGATCTCCAGCACATAATATTTACTGGCTGTTAAGAGCCAAGACTCTTGAAAATAAATAAAAACAGAGCACTAAGGCCACATTCCAACAAAGGATTTAAGTAACTGACAATTTCTTTTTGTTTCAAAGAGAATATTCAGCTTCTTAACTGTACACATGTGTTTAGTGAGCAGGAAACAGTAGTGCAGAGTGGTGTTTGTACACTCCACGACTACACAACAACAAATGCCTTGGAGTCAATAATCTCTGAAAATCACACAAACTGCAAACCAAGTTAATACAGCTGATCTTGACACAGTACAGAATCACTGGATTTTCAGGCAGCTGCCTTGGAGCTTGTCTGTTTGAATAAATGGGTCATTAATAGTATTTTCTGTACAAGGTTTTTATGTGGAACTTTCAAGATCAATAATGAGGTCTCCTTGGCTGTTACACCACATTTCACAGTTCAGTATACCTTGTACATGTGGGCAAAACATGTAAAATGGCAGCAAAAACATAAGCTGTCATGCTTAAATAATGTTTTACATCAGGAAAAAGATGACTGCACTGATTTTGTTGATGAGGACAAGAAGATGAACTGAGCACTCCCTAGCCCTGATTCCTATTAACCTCACCATGGGTAACAATTTAATCTACATTAAAGCAAGGCCAAAGAACTGTAAAATATCTTCTGGATAAAAATGTCTAGTGACCACACTTCGTACAAGTGGGACCAAGTCCTTCATGTCTGCAACTGCCTTCCTTCATCCCTTTACATATGTAAATAAAATGGAGAAAAATCATATTAAAATTTTCTTTCCTCTTCCTTCGCAGTCTCAAGGAGCCATGACACCCAGATAAATCAGGAACTCCAAGCTGGACTGTAATTTTATATAAAATATATAATACAACAGATCTGTGGTGCAACTAGTTCCAAGAAGAAGCAGATGCACTTTGTGATTATTAATTTATTCTAATATTTTTGAAATGAAGAGATGGGGAGAGATATTGACATGTATGGCAGGTACTGACTAGTATTTAAAACCTTTGGCATTACCATATGTTCCTGAAAAAATTGCCAGTGCTATTAGTTGCTGTCATTGATGACAGTGTGCAAATGACTATCATCTAATCTGCATATACAATTAAATAATTAGATGCCATGTGTAAGAGCAGTTATTTATAGGTGCAAAATCAGAGAAAAATTTCAAACACCATTTTTATAATATATGTTCTCATAAATCAGATCTTCTTGACCATAGATACAGACCTTTATTACTGAGTGCCCTCTCTTAAGTTAAAAAAAAAAAACCTAAAAATCACAATTAATACCTCATAGTATTGATTTTCCCTGCGATGCACTGATTTAGTAATGCTCACATCGACCCTACTGGCAGGATGTTATATCTGCTGCCCACAAAATGCCTGTCAGCTTCTGGAGCTCTCTATGAACAAAACAAGCCAGGGAAAAACCCATCCCGCTGAGGGTCCATCCACTGCATTCAATGAAGGCTTGATCTATTCTTATGAGCAGCTGACCTAGATTCTCTGCTTGAATGAGAGCATTTCCCAGCATCAAGGCTGCTCAGGGTCAGAAATTCATGTGTTGCTTATCATGAGAGATGGTGGGAAAACAAGGAGAGGATATAATCTTAAAGGAAAGCGATGGCATCCGTTTGCCATAAAAACTTTATCCATAACCCCACAGAGCACTCCCGCTCTCATTTCAGAGTCTGGAAAGGGCTGCAGCCCTGCTTACAGCACACGTGACAGGCCAGGCAGCCGTGGAGAGGCTGAGATATGCCAAAGCTGTGCAGGACACGGCTGCACAGCGGGGTTGCCAGCTTCTGCTCCGGAGCCACCTGCAGCTTTCCGGCGGCTCGGAGGCAGCTCCTGCCGGCAGCCAGGCTGTGCTGGATCGAGGGCTGCTGGTTCACATCCCGCCCAGAGGAAATGAGCCAGCGAGGGCTGCTGAGCCCTGCACTGCCAGGTCGTGTTGGGATCCAGATGCAGACTCAGCACATCCATCATCCCTGGGAAGCGGGGGAGGCCTCAATAAGGCAATGCTAGGTCCTGCTGGTGAGCCATGCAGGACACTTCTCCTTCTGCCAGTTCTCCAACACATGGGAAGCGCATCCTGTGGCACTCAATCCCATAAAGGTAGTGGTAGGCTCAGAGGGACAGAAAGTTGGGTCAGCCCTGGGGAAAGAACCTTTTCATCTGGCCTCTGCTGCTGATCCACTTTGCCCTCATCTCCCTGAGATCCTATTGAGATCCTATCAGGCCCCCCCACATGCGTTTCTCGGTAATATTGCATATTAACCAATACTACTCAAAAGACCAGTGATCTCCTAAGGTGATTTCCAGGAAATCCAAGGGTGTCCATACCAGCCCTTGATGGCAGCTGTCACTGTTGTCACTGACGCTGAGCTGCCCACAGAGAACAGTTCCAGGCCCACAGGGACAAGGACAGGAGCACAGACTGAGTCCTTGTGGTGAGAAGGAGCTGAGAAGTCAAGGGTCCTTTCCTTCAATACCAAAATGTTTTATTCTGTGCCACAGATGAAGACAGAAAGCTAAACTCACATACACAAATTCAGGTCCACAGATCACAGAGATATTCTGTCCATTCTCCAGACATCAACATCCCAGACTGAGGCTGCAGAAGAGGATTTCTGCTCATGTGGACCCTCACTGGCTGCACCACACAGGTGCAACTTACACATCCAGCCCACACAGAAAGCAAGTGACTGCTGTGGGCCATGCTGCCAGTGAACATTCTCCCAGCCTCTCCTCTGAAACCTCCAGAAGGGCCACCAAGAATCACGGAATCGTGGAATATGCTGGATTGGAAGGGACCCACAAGAATCATCCTCCGAGGAGTTCAGCTCCTGGCCCTGCACAGGACATCCCCAAGAGTCACACCATGTGCCTGAGAGTATTATCCAAAGAAGAGACTATAAGAGCTGTTTAACTACCTCTCAATTCAGATCTGGTTCAGCAAATTCAAATACTCTATCAGGCAATGGGTTTTCCTCACCAATTTTTTTTGTTTTGTTTTGTTTTGTTTTTTGTTTTTTGTTGTTTTTTTGTTGTTGTTTGTTAGTTTTGTTTTGGTTTTTTTGGGGGGGTTTTTTGGTTTTTTTTTTGTTGTTTGCACATGGGCAACATGCAAACTAGGTCAGTATTATTCCTACCAAAACATTTGCTATGGTATTATCTTTAGAAGAGCATGTGATTGTCTGACTTTTATTTATGAGCACACAGAAAGATCCACTGTACATTTTGTATATTTTCCTGTCTGTCTTGTTTGGGGTGGTTTGTTTTTTTAGTTCTTTGGGTAGGTTGCTGAGATCTTGGGCCTCTTTTTAAAAGGCAAATTCAGACCATTGAGAGACCTTGCAGGTCACATGCCTTGGCAGTCAGTGAAAAAAAGCACAGGCAGCAGTGAGCAAATCAATCCAGACAAGAGCATGGAGAGACTATGAAAAAAGCAAAACAGTGACATGGATAACAAGGGATGAGGATATCGAGCAGAAAAGATGCCAGGGAGTATGGAAGATGGGGAATCAGGCAGAGTTGGAAGGATAAGAGAAAATGCGTATCTTCACAACTCCTGAAGGGTTATACCCAAGACCTCAGCAGCCAGACAAAAGTCAGCAGGAAAGCCCAGTTCAGTGAACAGAAAACTTGTCCAGATATTCAAGTTTCTTTTCTGGGAGCTCTTCTTACCTCCTTGGCACAAACAAACAAGTCAAGGAAACAAAATCCTGCACCAGCTTTTCATTCAGCAGGTCAGTGGTCACAACCCTGACAGATATGCATCAGACAACCAAGCCAGGGGAGAGGGCCTCTATAGCCAGGACCATCTGTGTCCAGATCTCTACTTGCCTAGCTTTCACCTGGCCTATCTTGGGAATCCAGAGTTTTTGCTCAGTGTGTAAGTCCTCAGACTATTCAAGTTCTGAGGAGGTAGGTCCTTCCACTAACTGCATAGCCAGTGTGAAGAAGTGTACATCTCTGTGGACAGTCCAGATTGCTTCTTTAAGCAGGAAAAAGACATAGGAATAGGCAGTGTCCTTCCTCTCAAGTGAATGCAGATATCTAGAATAGGCCAGTCAAGCAGCACACCAGCTCTGCCTCCTTCTCTTCATCAGCAGCAAAAGGAATTCAGAATGAGTAGCTTGGGGACTGATATGTGTATGTCAGAGCAGATGAACCACAGCCTAAATTTCCAGAAATTAACCACAACAAAGAATGAATGTCAGGAACCCATCCCCAGGCCCATGGGTCTTCTGACTTTTCACTCACATGAAAAAACCAGATGTATATGACCTGTGAGGGCACAGGGTGAGCTGTATGGCGGGTGAGTCACAGCCATGATGGGCTGCAGATCACGCAATGGAACTGGCAGAAGTTGCTTGCTAGGGTGAGTCACCTCAGCAGGAGGGAAGTTCCTTTTTGCCCACCTCCAGAACACCACCACCAGCCCAGAGCTTCTGCACAGCTGGGAAACACCTCTGGTTCTTGGTTTCAAAGCTGCGCAAGGAACATCAGAATTTGCTGCTGAGAGCATGAAAGCATGGGAACAATCTTCTCCTGCCAGAGAAAAAGGGAAGAGGTTCAGCTGGCTGGGAGAGTCTCATGTTTGCTGACACCTTTTCTGCCTCTGTCTCTGCCCAAGACCTGCTGCCCCAGAATTAGGGCCCTTTTGTGGTGTCAAGTGCCCCTTCAACACATTGAAGACACTAAAATTCATTAAAGTTGCTTTCATCTGTCCTCTGCAATTGATCTCAAGCCCTGAAGCTCCCATCCCAAGCATCCTGCCTCGCTCAGGTAACAGCTGGTACCATCCAGGTACCTGTAAAACAAAACAAGAACTTCAAAAGAAACAACACAGGCAGAGACAAAGACAACTGGCGCAGATCCAACTCACCTTCCAACCTCCAAATAACATTCTTTTCTCCAGCAAGACCATGCTGCCACAGAGCATCAGATACACCCTGCAGATGGAATTACACAAACTACATCTTCCATGCAGGGCAGGCAACAGCAGGTTCTCCTGCAAACAGAAGCAGCACAAATGGACTGGGAAAGGGCAGGCCCTCTCACACATGGCACAGCATGGGAACTCAGTTCTGTGTCTAAGACAAAGAGAAGAAGAATGATATTCAGGGATGCTCAGGGGTCTTTTAAGAACATGGGGAAGTTCTGAAAGCTGGAATGGCCTTGTTGATACAAGCTGGCTGGAGAATTAGCCATGCTTCACTACCTCATCATGTAACATTGATATGCCTATGTTTCTAATATTGCTCCTAGGGAAAATCACTGGTTTGGGACAAATATTATGAAGACAGCTTCTTATACCCCAAATTTTCAATTCTTTTTTTTTTTCCATCTCTCATATAATGCACACGCACAGATCACTTCTGCTATCTATAACCTGCATCACCCCACATATGATGTTGCACTGAATTTTCTGTAGCCATATTTTTGGGGGGATCAATTAATCCACATATACTTAATCAGTCCCTGACACATGCATTCTCTATCTTATGGTTTAAACCAGCAAGCTAATACTGCCTTGAAAAAGAAATGAAAGCAGCAATTATTCACTGCACTCAGTAGTAGGAAAAACAGATTTCCAGACATTTCAGTTACACTTCTGAAATTACACGGTTATTAGCTCAAGAGCCTTTTGTAATAACAACAAACAATAGCTTCTTCTTCATTTATCTGGCTTCCCTTAAGAGGAAGAACTAATGTTACGAAGGAGGGGCTATGTAATCATGCCTTACTAGCTCAAGGTACACAGGACTTTCACAAGCCCCTTAGAAATTTCAGTATTCACAACGCCCATGTAAGTTATGAGTAGTCCAAGAAAAACAGTCTGATCTTGGTAATAGAAGAAGTACTAATGAATGCAGAACAATAGGCATAGGCCAACAAAAAGCAGAAGGAAAGGTGTAATGGGAGCTGGGTTATCAGCTGTGCTGTAACAGAAGAGCTGGTGCAGGCCTGCTCTGTAGCCCACCAGTACCATGCATGGTATCTCTGAAGGTCACAGAGCCACCCCAGAAGCTGAAAGTGTTGCAAAGGTGAGAAATGCAACTCCTCCATTGCTGCTAAACAGAAAACACCAGTCCTCTCCTCCTCTCACCAAAGCCATGTTCCCCTCACTGCTACCTTTCCTCATGGGAATGTTCATGTGTCATTCCAGTACAAAGCTGCTGGGAGAGCAAGTACAAAATCACATAGAACTCATTCTCTAAATATCCCTTTTTTCTTCCTTTTTTATTTTTTTTTTTACAAGCATGAAATGAAGACTTTGTGTCTTCTTCAGAAAGGGTAATGTTTTATTTTAAAATGGCCTCCCAGCAGCATGAATTTTACATGACAGACGCTCCATCCCACAACATATTTAAATCTCTTCTCGCTGGTCATCAGAGCTCTGATCCTTCAGCCAGATGTGGCACAACCCACCCACCAGTCCTGGCACAGGATCTGACTAATGTTGTTCACAGGCCTATCCCTTCTCCCTACTGACCATCCCTGAAACCCAGCCTGCCCTGAAACATGGCCTTGGAGGAGACAGATCTGCTGCATCAGCTCCTTCCTGCAATGTGTCCTACTGAGATGTGCCCCCCATGCAGGCTGTTTGGAATACACAGATGTGAGCAGAGATTTGGCAGGTCTAGCAGAACATCCTATCTGCTACAAGGCCTCTGGAGGTCACAGATAAGCAAACCCAGGCAAGGGCAATGCTGGGGGCATAGATAATACAAGCAAAACAAGACAGGCAGCAGATCAGACATGTCTTCTCATGATTTTGCATCTAGTGTAGAACTCAGTTGATGACTGTGGAGTTATACTTGGTAACAAGTGTTCAGAAAGCCCAGATGTTACAGTAAATGAAATGTATTCAATTCCCAATTAGCTATGGAAGATTAGCTGGGTTGGGGATTAACCAGACACTCCCTCCCCATAGCAACCACTGCTACAGCACCACACATGGAAGAGGAGCCCCTGGGCTGTGCCCCACTTTCACCCCAGCAGGTTAAAGCTGTCCCCAGTCAGGACAGAAACTGGAAGGTTTCTTACAATCCTTTCACTTGTAGAAGACCTGAGTAAGTTCTTATCCCCTAAATACCATACAGCCTGTACAAGCCAGGATCTGTTTTATCTAGGTTACCCCATCCCACATTTTGTTCAATGGCTGAAACATGACGATATTTACATGAACCAGCCAACACTAAAACAAGAACACACCACGTAGCCTGCAAAAGCTGTCCCAAGCATTAGGCAGCTGGTGTGCTGACACCGTTGCCTACGTGCTGAGTAATGATGTCTCACTATTTCTTTGTGCTCCCTTACCCATCTCTTTCCATCTGTTGTTCCTTGGCATCCATTTGGATCATATGCTGCTCAAAGCAGGGCTTTCTGTTAGCACCTAGGAGATAATCTGTGACAGGGCATTGCAAAAATCAGTCTGATTGATTCACATGAGTAATTAGTAAAGTTGATGCTGTACAAGGATGTGTATGAATGGGTTAAACATGGTGTGTCTGCATGGAAAACGTGACTCGTAAGTGTTACTAACATTATTCTTTCTCATGTCCATAAACATAAGTAAAAAATGGGAAAAATGAAGTGGGTAGAAAAATATAGTAGGCTGGCGGGCAAGTATCTCTCAAATACAAATATACTAAATTATGGGTACATAGATCAGATGCTGAGAAGAGCAGAGCATTTGCAACTCCTACACACAGCCCCATTTCTTCTCTTACAGCTATTAACTTTGCATGCTTCTCTGTTTTGTTTTTGCTTCATCTTTCACATACATAGCCCAAGACTTGGATCTTATCTTCACGTATCCCAGTGGCTTCCTGGCATGTCATGTGCACACACAGCTATACCCACACATTGAGGCATCTCTTTCTCTGCCTTCTGTACATGATGATAGTGCAACTACACCGGTCACCAGGACAACAGTCACAGCCTGTCAAACTGATAAGATGTTGGTTGGTTGGTTCATGCTCTGAAAGAGAGCAAGACAGGGGTAATAAATGTAATACCCAGCAGTGAACTGCAAATGACATTTGGTTTTCCCCTTAGGGAGCTGAAATGAGAACAAACATGAGAGTAACAAAGAAAGAAGAGAGTCTGAAGAGGCTTGCTGTTTAACTTTTAAAGCTTCTTAGTTAATGGAAAATGGGAAAGATTCAAGTAAGACACAGGATTGGAGCTCAGACTTGGGGCTTATCTCAGCCCTCTATGAAAAGGCAGAGGTTTTGAGCCCACATAGTCCCAAATTTCCAAAAGTGACCAAAGCTACCGTCATGCCAACAGGCTCAGAAGTGGTCACTACTGGACACCAAAGTAGGGGGCAACTGAAAGAAGTAAGCATTTACATTGCTAGAATTGCCTTTCACTAGCAGCAGCCAGGACTGCTATAGGACTCTGCTACCTCAGGCCAGCACTCAACATGTCTCTTGGCTGGATCTGAACCCACCGCAGAAGGTGGATGCTATCTCTTCCTGCAAAACAGCCCCACCAAACAGTGCCGAGCTGAATACAGAACTGGGGTGTGCCATTCAAAAAACTATTTTGCCAAACAGGCATTTGGTAGTTATGGAAGGCAATTTGTACACCCGAATTTTATATGCTGTCAAAGCTCAGGGAAGCACAGAACTGGCAACTCTCTTGTTCAGTCTTAGAGCTTCAAGGTCCACAGTCTGACCATTTTGTCAATGGAGAAATAGATATGAAAGACAGTCTGAAAAGAAAACCAGCTGTAACTCAAAGTGAAGTCCATTTTATCATGTTATCTACAGCCTGTGGCAGGAGTAATTAATCAAAGTGGTAAAGCCTTGCCACAACAAAAAGGAACTGCACATATCCAGGTGAAGTACAAGAACTCTGGTAAGATTATCCCTCTAAAACTGATAAGAAACACTCTCCTGTCTCTTTGAGAGATACTCATGGACACAGCAGGGCTTCAACCAAAGTAAGGCTTGCATCAGCTGTGTTCAAAATAAAGTCTGAAAATCCAGGTCACACTGGTCAAGCTGTAATCTAAATGGGAAGAGGGAAACAATACAAATACTGGCAGACAACAGCTGATGATAAAAGGGTAGCTGATGGTTAAAGGTCTCCTTCCCACCTTTGCTCCTCACTCCTTCCTAAACACAGATGAAGAATTTGAGTATCAGCATCCTGTCTCTCAGCTGTGAATTCTTGCAATGGAAAGGTGCCTCAGCATTCAGACACCCTCTCCATCCCCTACCCTGCCTATAAGGGAGAGGGAAACTTCAATCCAGCTGCACAAATATCTCTGTTTTGCCTGGGGATGAGATACACACTATGGTCCAACACATTCAAGGCCTTTCTAAGCACAACAAACCAGCGCCAAGAAACAGAAGAATGTCATCAAGGCCATATAGTTTTGTTTCTTGGATTTGTTTTGCATCTCACTCAAAATGGGCAGGCATAATGCAGAGAGACAAAGAAGCCTTTCTCAGCAAGCAGCGTGATGTGCACTCCTGGGCCACCTCAGGCGGCTGTCTGTCTGCCCGGTGCCCTTTACCCTGTTTAGATTGTAGCTGCATCCTTTCAGTATCAAGATGTGAATACTTAATGCATGCTCACCTTTGCCCCCAGCCACACACTGTTTCTGCTTAGCTAATGCTTTTCTTGGCAAGCTCAGCCAGGCAAGTCAGAGTTCAGCTTGCACCCTGATCAGCTGAAGCACAGATGACTGGCTCTGGGAAATGCTGCAGAGGCACAGCCAAAATGAACTGAAGTCACTTACAAGGAGCTGCAAATTACCCTGTGTTGGTACTCAGCCAGTTTGATTCTGGCCCATGACTGGGCATCCAGCCACAGCCAAAGGACAAATCAAAATAAACAAACCAGACGTTTCTTCTAGGGACATATTATGAAGAGATTTTCAAAGCAGAATTTAAGAACAGAATACTGTCTGTCCATGCCTTAGCAGCATGGACAGCACAATGACAGGCCCTCTAAAAAGCTTTAAGTGCAGTCAGTGCCAGTGGGAAATGGACAAGGTAAAAGACACAGAACACAAGTTAAGACATATATGGCTTTTCACAGCTCTGGCACAGTTTTCCCATGCAAGCGATGCATGCCAAGATTTTAAAAGTGGTCAGAGCAAATGGCTGAAGCTTAGCTGGTCCTGAGTACAGGCTTAAGACTCTGACTTTGTTTTATCTGATATTTTTATTTATTTATTGAGGAGCAGTCATCAGTTATCACTCTATGAAAGAGACCACTGTGGGAAACCCATGACTACTAACTCTCCTTTGATTCATGTGTTCTCATTAGCAGGTCTTTGGAAGAATATAATGCACAGCCTTTTGTGCAATAGCCCTGGGCAGAGACCACAGATGTAGAGAGACAGACCTCCCAACACCCATCATGTCTCCCAAAGATCCCTCAGGAGGTATACTGAGATAGGTTAGAATCAGTATTTGCAGAACTGTAAAATGATAGATAAACAGACAAAAATCAGGTGAATCTGCCACCACCCAAAGTAAGCTACAGAGCTGCCTTTAAGACCTTTGCTAGAGTAAGAGAAGTCCTGAGTGGCTCACTCTATAGCAGGTTTGTGCTGACTCTCAAGCAACCTGGCCAGCTGTCTGGGACTTGGCAGCCCACCACTACTTTGCCCATTTCCCTGCTGCTCCATGATGTGTGTGAGCTGTGAGTGATCTGCCTGCACACATCCCAGCATATGCCTCCTGAGCACCAGTTAGCACAGAGCTGGACAACATGCAGGGGACAAGCTGTTTGCCCTCCTGCCCATCCAATTGTTTTTCAGGTTGCAGAACTCAGTAGTTCAGGACTCTCTGCAGAGAAACTCAGTGGGACTCTGCCACATCTGTGAGAGGAGAAATTTCACGCTTCATCTGTATGACTCAGCTGTTTACTGTAAGTCTCTGTGGGAGCAGCAGTGGCACTGAGATTCACAATTCATTATCTATAAAATAAAAAGAAGTTTTACCAAATGTCTACTGGTAAACATCCTTCAGAGCACTTAGACCCACACAGACACTTATTCTCACAGCAGATAGACTAAACTATCAAAACCCCTTGTTGCAGTGCTGCTTGTCTCAGAGAAAAAAAAGAAAAAAAAGCAAGCAGAGAAAGTAAAGGCTTTCTTTAGCCACTTTAGGTGCAACCAATCAAAAAAACTGGATATCTACTTGCAAAAAATAACCATTTATAAGCATATGTCTTTGAAGACAGAAGTATTATATCTATATGTCCATAATCAGGGGTAAGTGCACAAAGCTGGTACCAGGAAAGATGTCTCAGAGGTAAAGTCTGAGTTAAACCAGCCCATTATCCACTGGTATAAAATACTGCATCTCCATGGACAAGAATGAGCTCACAGGTATTTACACATGATTTTCAAGATCCCACCTGCACCCACACACGTTTCCTTACTTCCCCTAGAGAAGAAGAGACTACTCATCCATCATCTGATCATCCATTAATCTGTCAAATGCCTATGCTGGTTTCAGCTGGGGCAGAGTTCATTTTCTTCACAAGGGCTAGTACAGGGATCTGTTTTGGATGTGCAAACAATCAGAAATGAGAGGAACTGTGTATTTATTACACATTTCTGAATAAGTCATGCCAAATATCTAGGACAAACAATTAAGCCCTAAAGAACCCTTTGAAAGGTTTTTGTCTGCTGGAGGCAACAATGAAAAAGTAACATGATAGAAAGAGAACATTAAATCATTCATGAGAATGATTAAAAACTAACTGGGTGAGATGCAGAAAAACAACATTGAAAACAGGCAGGGTATTTTTTGAGTATCTCATCTTATAGAGGTTGGAGTGGTTGTGAGGAACTTTAAGAAGTCCTACTTTGTGTTCTTTATTGCAAAGAAGACAGCAGATACAAAATCCATGGTGAACTGTACAACAACAAGTTGCAGCTTATTCAGATGCCTCATGTTTCCATCAGGCACTGAAGCAAAAATGCTACTGTGCTTGAAATTACTTGTGCAAATAAGGCTTAAGAAAAAGGCATCTTGAGGACACTGGTGAAACAAGTATAAATTAGACTAAGTGCCGAATAATGCTTTACACATGTGATCTCACTTACATGCACACATTCTGGAAACCTAAAATCAAGTTCTGAAAGAATTACAGTGTCAAAATGTTCACAGCTACCATATAATGTAATTCAGTTGTGGGTGCCACAGTTTCCCAGATGAGTGTGGCAGCCACAAATCACGTTATTTTTAGCATTTATTTTAGATCCCCTCAGTTCTATGAAAAGGCCTGTTTCAGAAAAGCTTGTATCCTAAAACTATCCCAAGTAAAAAGCTCAAAAACAATCAATGTGGATAAGATTTTTTTTTTCTTCAAATAACACCCTTGAGCTTCAAGGGAAAATTCACCCTATATTATGCATTTGAGCCTTCATTGGCCCTACTGTGTGTCCTAAGACTTTTGAAAACTGATTTTAGAAACAACTCAAGGCAGTAAAATCCTTGTAAGGAAGTTTTGCCTTCAGTGTCTCCTGGGTCATTCTCAAAAACAAAAGTCTACATTAGGTCAATGAAATCATGCTAGACTTTACAGTCACCACCATGTTTGTCCTGGATTCATATTCAATGATATTTTTAGCCTCATTTCTTAAAAAACAAACTTTGTGCAATGGTGGTGAGGGTGTTTGTGTGTACGCACCTGCCTGTGTCTTCACCATTTACCTGTTTCTGAACCCCCTGCATAATTCCAAACATAGCGACACTCACAGGTAGAGTGAGACATTATTAGTACTTCAAGTCAGCTTTTATTAGGTGTCAAAGAATCCCCATAGGCCAAAACCAGACTTAATTTATTACACCACTCTTGGAAAACTTGCGTGCTATTAGCTATTTTAATATTGCTACTAGTCCATGTAATACCCTAAGCATACATAACACTTGGCATATGCAAACCATAGTACAAAGTTTCTGCCTCTATTTTCCTTTTTAAGTACCACTCCCCCTGTTTTGTTTTGTAGTTTGGCAAATAATTTACTTTAGTAATATAAATATTTGAGCTGCAAACCACCAGAGCATTCAAAGCCTTTGGCACTGCATGGCAGTCATGTATTATTTGCTTCATTACAAAAGGTAATCCCTGTGTTTTTATTAAGAAGCTGGCACCAGCTGTACTGAAGCTGCTGGCTAAACATACCAAACAAGCAGCAAATTCTCAACCATGATATACAAATTCAACATTATCCTCTAGGACCTGTAGTTTCCTGCAAAAATGCCTTCAATGTTGCAAGAGAGGCCACTCTTAGGGATTTAAAATCAGACTTTGGAGAAAAAAATTTTCTGTGATGTGTCTGTCTTGTTTCCAAATGCATAGCACTGCTCTACCAGCCAAGCAGCACCTTCAAAGTTTTTGTTTTGGAGAACATAAAACTTTCCTTTGCTTTCAAAATCGGCTTTTCCTTTCAGCACAGGCATCAGGAATACCTTATCCTCTTCCCAGATCTGCCAGCAGAAGCACAAACTTAATCCCTATGTGGGCCTCAGTACTGCCTCCAAGCCTCAGCTCTCCCAGCAATGCCCTCGTATTGTTCTAAAGCAAAGAAACTCTTCCATGCTCAAATAGGCAGAACAGATGAGCAAAACTTGCTGTATCCAGCAGCACAGACCCCTAGAAAAAAGCCTAGCAGCCACATTTCACCGCACAGGAGAAGGGCATTGGGAGCACTTAAGATCTGCAGGGTCTCCCCAGACTGGGAAGAGGTTTGGAGATTGGCTCTCAGTACCAGGGGCTACCACACCTTTCTTTCCCTTAGGAAAAGTAGAAAGCCAATAGGTAGCTCTAAGTACTCATTACTTTTTTTTACTACTTAGAATTAACATCTGCTGGGAAATCTATACTGATAATCACAGTACTGCTTGCCAGACCATCAGTAGCCAAAGAAAAAGGATGAAGGAGGATTAGTTGGTGGAGGTGTTGGTAAAGCACGACAGCTGCAGAGGACCTGAGCAATTCCTTTAATGAAATGGAAGTGAAAGTAGCTAAAATGATACTGGAAGAGAGATTCAACTTAATGCACAGACAGATTTTGATGTCTGAAGCTTGACTATGAAAAGAAGCAGGGAAATGTAAATGCAGTAGTTACTAACAGGCATAATGAACTGGCAGATAGCTTTGACAGCATGTTCTCAGCTGGAAGCTGTATTCCCAGGGACTCCTTATCTTCCATATCCACTTTTTTCAGCAACCACAGGCATGCATTTTCTGGATAATGGTAGTGGCTGCCTGTTAAGTCCATAGGCAAAGCTTCTACCTGGGCAGACTGAGAAAACCTGGCTTCCCTGATTCCTATCACCAGCACTTCCACTACTGCTGAGACACACAGAAAAAAAACAGGTCTCCAAGGCAGGGACTTCACTGCTATCAAACACTGGTTTATACTCTGCAGAAAAGCTGTTTGCCTCTCCTTGCTGAGGTGACTCCCTTACATGGGCACACATACACTGGAAGTGAGAGAGGGAGGGCACAGGGAACCTCACTAGTGATGGGACCAGATCTGGGGCAGAGCTTACCTCACGCTGTCAGCTGACACTGAGTCCTTCCAGGCCACTCAGACCTGAATGCTAGCTGGGAGATTTTAGCATGTCTGCATAGTAATAGAAGAGACAAAAATAACTACCATAAATAATGGCTATATGTGTGTCTAACATCACACACTTGCTCTAATGTTTTTCTCTGTTTACTAATTCCTGATGTACCAATAATAGCTAACAGGAATGATGGTGTTACAGAGCATGGAAAGAAAAGCACTTCATAAAGTGAACCTCCCCAAGATGACCAATGAGGTGCTGGACAGAAATGACTGGAAAGCTCCTGAACAGTAAAACCAGAATTAACCTCTGCCCTTGTGACTGATCAATGTCTAGTGTCAATCCCAATGGATTTCAGACCCACACTTCCCTAAATGTTACCTATCCCAACCTGGCATGTAAATAATTAAACTTTCTCTACACATTGCCAAGATAGGAAGAAGAAAGGCTATTGCTATTCCACATAATTATAGATAAGCTTGGCCCTCCTTCCATCTCCTGAAATTACAGCCAAAGCAGTGAAGATGGCACGAGGAAGAATCCCTTACTCAGGTGCTAATGTTCCTACCTGCACTGGACGAAATAAGAGCTCTGACCCAACCACTGGGAGACAACACTCACAGCAGAGACAAAACATTCTTCAAGGCCAAGGTTACCAAGAGGGCATTGAATTAAGGTTATGTTTACAGCCAACCACGCCACTGATAGAGGATAAACTTGACGAATAAACCACAACCAGGACACCAAGTTGCCAATCAAGGATTAAAAGTACACATCATAACTGTTCAGATTACAAACTAATTTGTGAAGATTTTAAATACGTTAAGAATTTCAACAGAGTTTTGATTTTGCTGGATTGTCACAGTCATTGACTCTTGATTATTTCTAATAAAAACTGGCTAAGGCAACACAGAACAAACTTGGATTGTTCAAGGCTGAACTCAGCAATAATAAAGCATTTCTGTGATAAGGAAATGCACCCTAAGTTCAACTGTGGAAAACTTCCTATTCTTAGACATGAAACCGTTTGCAAAACCTCACTTACTAATGTCATTTCAAATGTCATACCCACAAAAGTATATATAAAACCTGCATAGTTTCTGTCAATAAAATGCAAATTATGCAAGCAGTCCGTATTTTGAAGGTCACACAAGCAATGTGAACTATGAACTTCACAATTCATGAAATTGTGACATTTTAAAGTGGGAGGAGAGAAAATCTTGTCCATACCATGAAATATTAAAATGAAAAAACTGTAAATATTAAGATTCAGTAAAAATATTTGGGATCCAACATTTTATATTAATGAATTTTCTGCTGAGGAAAAAATCAACAACTAGGCACCATGAACTCAATAATCCACAATTTTAGTCTGATTTGCATAATCCAGGAGAATGTCATGTGACTTCACCTGGATGAGACCTGCTTTTTGCAGAAGAAACACCATCTTAAAAGGTACCTCTTTAACTTCTGTCAATTTATATACTACATAAAAATCATCTTTCTTTATGCTATTAATCGTGAGGGTTCAGAGTAATTCATTATGTCAAATAGTACCAAATCCAGGGTCTCCTTCCCAGCAGCTCACTAAGTGGTATTGGCAACAGTATACTTTTAACACTCGTGATTTACTAACCCCCTAGGTGTTGTAACACCAACCTAAAGCCACAGACAGGAGGCATTTAACAAGTTATATGTGCCACATATTTTCACAGCAAAGGATTTCCTGCTGTGTTTTTCTTGCCTCCCACTTTTTTATTACTGTTTTTCCCTCATGGTAACTGCAAAGCTTCACATACTTGGGAGACACTTCCTCATTTTGCCCTAATACTCTCTCTCATTTCAGAAAGTGTTGCTGTGCATTTATCAAGGAAGTATTTAACATATTCTGAAGAATTTTTACCTTTTTCAAATGCTGATAATAAAGTCCAAGACAAACTTACATGAGGGACTCTCCATCCCTGAAAGTGTCCAAGGCCAGGGTGGATGTGGCTGCTTTGGTGGAAGGTGTCCCTTCCCATTGTGAGGGGTTAGAACTGGATGATCTTTAAGGTCCTTTCCAACCCAAATCATTCCATGATGCTTTACAGGACAGTGTCCTGCCTAGAAAGACCAGCTATTCCATATGCTGAAAGGAGACATGTAGCAAGGGCAGCTGCCACAATGAGGGTTTTGATAGAAAGCACTGAGATGTGCACATTTATCTCTGGTTGCTCCAGCTGAGGAAACAAGATTTTTTATCGTTGTTGTGTGCCACTGGAAGTGGCAGTAGCCCTGCTTTTGTGACTTCTAAGAAAGCCTCATTTATCAGCTACCTTCCTGAGCGCAGCTCTTCTGCATATCAGACCAAAAATGTTCAATATGTACTTCAAGGTTCAACAGGAGGGATGTCTCCTTTGGCCATATCAATGTGATATCAAAGTCAGCCAGGAAAACTACGCATCAAAACTAACTTCAGGGAAGAAAAGATACAGAGTATATAACATTATTTAATGTCACTACTAGTTTTATTGTCGCTCCCTCTCTTTTCCTCTATACTCCCACAGAGCCATCAAGAAGCTTTACAACATTTCTCAGTAAGACAGTGACAAGAACTGAGGAGCGTTGCTCTGCTGGGAAGTGCTTATAGGGGTAAGAGAGCTGGTTACTCACTCATATTCATAAAGTCAGGAAAAAATTATTTGCCACTTGAATATTATTGACACTCTAAAATACTCAAAACGTATAATTCCTGTGATACTGGAAGGGTGAAGATGGAAGAAGATGGGAAAGAACAAGTAACAGAGAAGAAAGTTTTCAGGTTTTTAAGTAAGTGAAAATAAATCCAGACGGGCATTTCATTCAGAGTCCCGATTCAGCTACATAGGGCTGGCAACATTTTCCACTAAGAACAGAGTACATGCACATGACACTTGTGTCATCCTTTGTAAGGCAGCCCAGACACCCAGAGCCACCCAACGCTAAGCCTTTATGACACCGGAGTTAAATAATAGGCTCTTTCCCACACCCCGAAAGCTGGCTGTGCAGGAAAAACACAATTATTCAGCAACTTAATTGCTTTAAATTATTTGTATTATAACTTGTAACATAGTTGCTGAGATGTCAAGCATTGGGTCACTGCCCTCCGGTGAGTAGCTCACCCCCCCAGGACAGTGTCTGGGCACACCGGGCAGGACGGAGGGGCCGGGGGAGTCCCTCAGCCCCAGCCTCAGCCCCAGCCTCAGCCCCGCCGCACCGGCCCGGCCCGCGCGGCACTGGCTCTCCCGCCCCGCGCTCTCTCGCGAGACTCGGTCGCTGTAGACGCGATGTCCTTTGGGGCACCGGCGGGGGTAGGGCACGGGGGCGGGAGGCAACGCCTTGATTGATAGGAGTCTTCACCAATGGGTGGGGGGAGCGGCGAGGTCTTAGCCAATAGCGTCGCAGCGAGGCGAGCGGTGAGCCAATAGCGAGGGCGGGGGGCGGGGCGCAGCGCTGGCTGATTGATCCCAGCTCTGGCGTTGTTCAGTCGGAGCGAGAATATTCTAGAGGTGAGTACGGGGCAGCCATTGCCGGGTCCCGTCCACCGGCCCCTCCTGCCTCAGCTGCGCGCCTCTCGCCGCCTCTCCCTCCCCCCTTCCCTCTTCTCCCCCCTCCTCCTCCTCCCTCTCCCTCACAGGTACCGCAGCTAACGATGCTCCTGATTGTGT
>WEKY01009475.1:227664-262849 GCA_013390045.1 Picathartes gymnocephalus | reverse complement strand
TGGCGGCGGGGGGAGGCAGTGGCGCAGTTCCCACCGGCCGCGGGGGGGGGCGCTCGGTGCTCCCGAGGGGCGGCCGCGGGGGACACTCGGGGGCCGGTGGAGCGCCCCCGTCCCGCGGCGCATGCGCGGCCGGGGGTGACTCCCCCATGGCTCCCAGCGCTGACTCAGTGCTTAATTGCTGCATTTATGACTCACCGCGAGCGGGGCGGGGACGCGGCGCTGTGCGGCAGGGAGTCGCTCTGCCTTCCCGCTCTCTCCTCCGTACACAGCATATAGGGGGGTGGTGCTTGGGATGAGGTGTCGTAGGGACCAGGAGAGGGAGCTTCAGCCTGCAGCAGACAAATGTTGCACTGTGGAAGGAGAGAAAAACGGTACGCTCCTTCTGGGAACGCGGTCACCGAGCGCTCTGCTTCCTCAGCACTTCTGCAATCACGTGGTCAGGTTACGTGGTAGCTCTTTTTAGACATCCTGGGGAAGGAAATCGTATGTTTAAAACGGAGTCCGCGATGTACTTTTTGGAGAGGAAGGTTGAAATTGCATCAGGGCTAATGTAGAACACAAGGCTCGTACGGGTCATTTATTGTGTAAAGAAGTTGTAAACTTGGCCAGAGGGATTCGGATCATGTTGCACCACAGGCACACTCTTAAACATAAATACTAAGAAGGCTTTTTTAATGTGTCAACGCTTCTGTCATTAACGATAACAACATGATGACGTGTCAGAATAGCCATGCATGTAGTCAGAGTTGTCTGTGTAGTCAACCAGTTATGGCTTAAATACTCTAAAGATTTAATTATAGAGGCATGTGTTAATTTGAATATATAAATACTGCTCAAGGCAACGTTAATAATAGGGTTCATCCTCCTTCCCCTTCCTCCCTTCCCCCAAGAAAAAAATCAACTGGAAAAGCTGCTGCACTGCTCTGTACCTCTGCATTGGTAGGCTTTCTACAGTGAAGCAACTTCTGTCAGACTTTATCAGGCTTATTGTTAAGTCAGAACTCAACAGAAGCTGCTGTGAGAATCCATAAGTGAGAGAGAGAATTACGTAATTTTCAGCTCTTTTCCACTTCGATCCAAAACCTGGTAAGCCATACAAAAACTATGTTGGGCTACAGATACTGCTGCTTCACCTTACTTATATTTCTCAGCATTTTGACAGACTTCGGTTTCTGTGATAGGTTCATGCTATGATATGGGATTTGAAATGGATTTCTACATCTTCCTCCTGATTTCCTGTACCTTTCAGCCTAAAACCATACCACATGACCCTTATGGTGCAAGTCACTGGTCTGCATAATAAAAACAAGGAGTGTGCCCTTAGTGATCCCAGAACTCCTGTAGGAGTTAATTGTATTAAAAAGTAGTCCTAAGCAGTTCAGTGGTGTTAGGGTAGTAAGAGAAGGTGGAAAACTTTGTGGTGCAGTTAAAGAAAAGTTCCTTAGCAGTACAATCCAAGGCTGTTATTTTCAGTTCCATATGTTGAAGAAAGCCTAACATAACAAATGTACTTTTCCCTTTTTCTCACTCTAGATATAATCCCTTACATAATTTGTAGCAAGAGTGGATTGATGTATATGAAGCTAAACTTAATTTTTTTTCTGTTTGCTAACACTTGCAGAGCTGTTGCGCAGCCACTGGTACCTGTATTGGGGAAACATAGCATACAAGCAAGAACCTTACAGCCTCAGTGGCGAAAATTTTTTCATGTCAGAGACCGAGAACTCTTGCAGTCGTTTATGTCATCCCGTCTTCTCCAGACAGAAGATACCAAAAAACTGCAATCAAAGATCTCTTCATCTTATTGATAAAGCTACTAATAAGGCAAAATGTCTGTCAACGTCAACCGCAGTGTTTCAGATCAGTTCTATCGCTACAAAATGCCCCGTCTGATTGCCAAGGTAACTTCCTAAGCAGCAGCTGTAAGCAGGGAGTGTTCTCCCAGGTGGGGAAAGGGAGGTAATGATAATGCTTGGCTGCTCAGGGCAGGGAGGGTGTCTGCTCCTTTGGTCCACACAAAATGCACATTAGGTCTTGGAAGGAGATGCACTTCAAAGCAGAATTTTGGTGTAGTTAAATGGAAAATGCAGCTGGGTTTGGCTGTTGCAAGCATTTAACCTTAAAACATTGTTTTCTTTAGGTGGAGGGCAAAGGAAATGGAATAAAGACGGTTATAGTCAACATGGTTGACGTTGCAAAGGCGCTTAATCGGCCTCCAACGTGTAAGTAGTAGTGTGGAATGACACAACATTTTTTAATGCTTTTGTGTTTAAGTGGTAGTGTTAATTAGCTAATAAAGCATTAATACTGTTCTGTAAAGATTTGTAAGAAAGAAATGTGATTATCTCAGGATGAAACAATAGAAAGAAGCAGTACCCTATTTACTTGCTGTTTAAGAATCACAATGAAGATATGAATGTGGTAGTGGCTATAATGCTTTCTTTACAGATCCTACCAAATTTTTTGGTTGTGAGCTGGGAGCACAGACCCAGTTTGATGTTAAGAATGACCGTTACATTGTCAATGGATCTCATGAGGCGAATAAGCTGCAAGACATGTTGGATGGATTCATTAAAAAATTTGTTCTCTGTCCTGAGTGTGAGAATCCTGAAACTGATCTGGTGAGTGCTCTCTCTCTGCATTAACAGTGACACTATGGAAATACTGTATTAGATGTTTGTGAAAGTGGTGCAAAGTTAAAAGCAGACTTGAGTATCTATGAACAGAAAATTAAGTACACACTCTTGCACCCTTTGGGAAGGTTTTACATCTCTAACAGTTCATAACTTCTGAGATAAATTGCTATTTCTAAACTTTGTCTTTAGGGGTGATAGGAAGTATTTAAACCTCTGCCTTAATCGTTTGGAGATAATGTAGACATCAGGTTTAGGCTTTAATGCATAGTTGTTCTGTAAGTGGTAAATTAACTGGAGGTTGTTCTCTCTTTACAGCATGTCAATCCTAAGAAACAAACTATAGGTAACTCTTGCAAAGCCTGTGGCTATCGAGGCATGCTTGACACAAACCATAAACTCTGCACGTTCATTCTCAAAAACCCACCTGGTAAGTGCCTTTCCTTACTTCCAGGGATAAAGAGAACTTCTGTATTAGTTGTGTTATGGAAGTAGAAAAATAAATAGCTCACATCTAATTGAAATGTAAAAAGGCACCAGCATACTCCTAGAGTATGTTTGGGGATCAAGATGAAGGAGCTGTGCTGGTAGTGTCTTTTCTCCTTACACTGTATCCTTCTCAAGTAGAGCAATTTGTTAAAAACTGGATTTGCTTGTGCAGGACAAAACTTGAGAGGAGGGAAGGTAGTTAGCAGTAGCTCATGGCAGTTGTTCTTTTAGGTCAGTGTGAAGTGTGAGAGTAGGAAGTAAAAACCGTAGGAAACGCGAACTGTAATCTGCAAGCAACACTCTGTAGTAAGCATCTAGTTGCCTGCTGCAATTTAAGCTTGCTAGAATAGAAAAGTCTAACCTATTCCAGGGGTCTCTGCTTTGTGAGGTCACCTGTTATATAGACTTGGACAATCTTGGTGACAAACAAGACTTTGACTGCAGCTGGGTGTTTCCCCACCAAATGTACGTCTTCCCTCAGTGTATTTGGGGATGGGTACTACTCATAACTTGCAGCTAATGAAAGCATGCAAACCCACTTGGGGATTTGGCAGAGATGCAGGGACTTTGTAGTTTGCTCTAGTTCATAGAACAAAACATTAAAATTCACTTGCAGAAAGTGGTGACACTGGTACAGGAAAGAAAGAAAAGGAGAAGAAGAACAGAAAAGGCAAGGACAAAGAGAATGGTTCTGTGTCCAGCAATGAGACGCTTCCACCCCCACCACCAGAGGAGATTACTCCTCCACAGGTTGTGGTAAGTAGAAGGGACAGTGGGGAGATGAGGGTGTGTGGTGTGTTGTTCAGATTTAAACCTTTGAAATCACTGGCATTCCTTGCTGGTAAATATTGCACCTAAAGGTCTTACTGTATCCAGAACTTAGTGCTGGAATAGAAGGGTCCCTGATTGTCCTCTATAGCAGCTTTATCAGCTCATCAGTACCAGCATTTGTGCTCCTTGCTAAGTGAAAGCTGCCTATCCTTTATCGCTCCTTTTCACCTAGATTGTCTTCTGTATACTAGGTAGAATGGTAAAACTGCAATTAAAGTAGCCCTACAGATGGCTATAGAATTAGATCTAGCTTCCATTATTTATTTCCTATGTTTGCACTTTCTCCATGATCTTTGACTTGCAGATTGTGCTATAAACATTTCTTTAGTTTTATAGAAATACTGTCAAGTCTGTATCATTTCTGTCCTCATGGAATACTAAGCCTGCAGTAATACCATGTGGATCTCTTGTTTTGGTTTTGTATTGTAGGAGGAGGAGGATGATGATGACTGGGGTGAGGACACAACAGAAGAAGCCCAGAGGCGTAGAATGGATGAAATCAGTGACCATGCGAAGAACCTGACACTTAGTGAAGACCTGGAAAGAACTGTAGAGGAGAGAGTCAACTTACTATTTGATTTTGTAAAGGTAACTATTCTCTGGCTGTTGGCTTGATGTAACCACTCAGCTGTAATAGTACAAAATGTTTGTAAGGAAATGAAAAGCAACTTGCTCAAGCTTCTGCAAAGTACTGGTTCTACCAGCTCTGGGAAGGGATGACTGCAGAACTTTAATGCAGACCTCAAATGGCATTAAAATGTTTCTCTCTACCTGTTTCCCTGTAGAAAAAGAAGGAAGAAGGTGTCATTGATACTTCTGACAAAGACATTGTAGCAGAAGCAGAGAGACTGGATGTGAAGGCTATGGGCCCACTTGTTCTCACTGAAGTCCTTTTTGATGAAAAGATTCGTGAACAAATCAGAAAATACAGACGTCACTTCCTTCGTGTAAGCCATCTCTTCTGTGCTCATTGTGACAACTGTTCAGAGTTTTTTGTAGCAGTTGCTTGGTACTATGGGGAAGGACTTTTTGTAGTGTTTTATTTTTAAACTTCTCCTTAGGTAGGGGAACTGCTGGGAAGGATAGTATGAACTATTGTAAACTTTGCAATCTCATAGAGCTGCTTCTGCTCTCTATTCAGTCTGGAGAGAGGGTAAAAAAGCTCATCCAGTCACTTTTGCTTTTATCACAATTCTAGTTCTGCCACAACAACAAGAAAGCTCAGAGGTACCTTCTCCATGGCTTCGAGTGTGTGGTAGCTATGCATCAAGCTCAGCTTATTTCAAAAATACCACATATTTTGAAGGAAATGTATGATGCAGATCTTCTGGAAGAAGAAGTCATCCTTGGCTGGGCAGAAAAGGTAAGGGGCAGTATGTAGTATACTGTAGCAGTTAAATACCTGAAGGTAGCCTATTGGATCTGGCTTCGCCATTCTGGTGTAGCTTGTGCAGCAAGAAGCCTTCTTAGCAAAAATGGGCTGTGGAAGGCAGTGAGTGAGATCAGAGTTCCAGTTTAGGCAGTATTTGGGTACAATCTGGTATAAACTCCTTCAGTGTTCACACAAAGGCTCTGTCTTTCAGGCCTCAAAGAAATATGTTTCAAAGGATCTTGCCAAAGAAATCCGTGTCAAAGCAGAACCATTTATTAAATGGCTAAAGGAAGCTGAAGAAGAATCTTCCGGTAATGAAGAAGAGGATGAAGATGAAAACATAGAGGTAGGAAAGGCTTGCTTACTGTCAGCAGCTCCAAGACTGCACAGTTCCTGCATGCTTAAGTCTTGTAACCTTGTCCTGGTGCACTCTGAAATGGATTACTTGTGGTATTCCTGTGCATGTTGGCAACAGGAGGAACACTGCATTTACAGTGCTTTAGGTGTTGCTGATTGTCAGTTGTCTAGAGATCGCTGTAACGCAATTGCACCTGGGTAGCTCAAGACTGTACCGTTCTACAGTGACAGTCTCTTGCACAGTAGCAGCTCGTGTAGTGCAAGGTTCACAGGACGTATCAAGCACTGTGTCTCATGTTCTAGATGAGTTAGTGGATGTGTTTGTTAGATAAGCTGATGGAAGAATAACTGACCATTTTCCTCATAGTTCAGGCCTAGGTAAAATCTGTTGGTTACACTCCAGCTGGCTGTAGCTGGGAGTGCTTTTACACAGGGATTGGTTGGTTGTTCTCCTCCCAGCATTGTATTACTCTGCTCCTGAGTAGGACGTGCTGCTTTCTCCAGATGCGCGTGCATAGCTCTGCCTTACAAGCAGGGGCTCATGGTCAGGAGCGTGGTGGGGTGTTGGAATTACTCAAGTGCTTAGTGGCAGTAGGCACTGTAGTTAAAGGAAGTGTCTTGTCTCCACAGGTGGTGTACTCCACAACTGCCAGTGTACCTAAAGTTGAAACTGTGAAGCCTGCAAACAATAAAGATGATGATATCGATATTGATGCCATTTAAAGTGATGCAACATAGCTTCCAGCATAGTAATGCAAACTTCTCTGCATTTTCTGCCAGAAGTGTGACTTGTATGTGCACAAGCTGAAATGGCTTAACATCCTGCTACTTTGTACTCTAAAATGTATCTTTTTACTGTGACTGGTCTTGTGTAACTAAGCCTAATACCAAGGAGTCAGCACGTCGGTGAACTGATCTAGTTTGCAACTGGCATGTTCTATTTTGTTGTTCTAACTTGTGTTGGACACATACTTGGAGCACATTTATACAGTTGTGGAAATAAAGGATTTGGTTTTGGTCAATCTTCATTTGTGACTCAACCCCCTTATTGCTTTTCCAAGTAAGTATTTACACAGCTCTGAAATTTGCAAAGCTGATCACACAATGGCAATCTCTTGAATGAGACAAAAAACCCCCACCTTAACCCTAGAGGCTGTTCCAACAGTGGGGATTTGAAACCTGGGCAAGAAGCAGGTGTTGGGTAATCAACAGTGTGCAGCTGCCAGCTTCTTGAAACAGGACAGGACAGCTGTCTGTATTCTGATCGTTGCAGGCTTGAGTTTTTTTAAACAAACTTCTGTTGGTAATCACTGTATGAGTTGAGTTTTGGCTTGGGTTTTTACCTTCCTGTGGTTTTCAACAGCTCCAAATCCATGATTAAAGCTGCAGTTGATGTGTGCTGCCCCTGAGGAGCTGGCTGTTGCTTTATGTCCAGCTGTGCAGTGTCACCATGGCACAGGCCAAGCTGTGTCCAGGTCCAGCCTCATTGGGGGAGGAAGGTGCAGAGGAGATCTGGCACCTTGAGTGCAGACGTCCCCAAAGTTCACCTGCTTATCTCTGGAAGTGAGTGTCCTTAAACGCCAATCTTGAGGAATCGGATTCCTTTAGAAGCAGCATAAAGAAAATCCTAGTCCATCAAAATCAGGATCCTGGTATGACAAGTTCTGGCCAGGGAGGAATTAAAGGTGGGGGTTTTGTTGCCCTTTGCAACTGCCTGCTGGGAAAATTGAGACTGGCAAGACAGTGGGTTTGAGTTTTGGGTTTTTTTGTTAGATTCAGTATGAGAAGTTTTGAGAGATGCAGACTGCACTGCAGGGTGAGCTGCTTTTTCCTAGTCAGGTAGTTTTGGCAGAACTTGGATAAAGGCAGATTGTGTTTGGATAATTACAGCAGGGGTGCCTTGAGCTGCAGCTTCTGTTTTCCGGTGTCATGTTTCATGTGACCCTAGCAGTGAGTCGTCACTGGGCACTGACAGGTGTGGCAAACAGCTCTAGAACCATGGGATAAAGCCATGAAGCATTTCAAAGTGCCCTTTTATGATGGATTTTTATTGCAAAACCATGATTTTTAATTCAGAGACGGGTTTATTCCTGGCTTCTTTTGTCCAAAAGAAAATCTGTTCTCCATTGTGTTTAAACTAAATTTGCATTTCCAAAGTGTCCATTTTCATGCATGTTTGGGAACCTGGAAAATGGATTACTAATTCCTGTGTACCCTGTCAGGAAGACATCTGGTCCTCCTGGTGCAGGCACATGCCTCCCCTGTGTAACTTGTGAGCACACCCTGGTAAGTGTTACTCGTAACCAGAAGGTTTCTGTCTGGAGTACTGTTTTTTGTGGTGTTGGCTGCTCTCAATGGTGACACCAGTGAAGTACCATTTCAGGGATGGTCAGTCCCATTTCTGGACAGACTTGATGGCAATTGCAGGCTGCCACCAATAGGGATAATTTTTGGCTGTTTGGTTTTTTCCCCTAGAATGTAAAGAATAGCAAGACACAGCTGTTCTTTCCAGCAGGGAAACTAGGAAATCACCCAAAAAAGTTTTTCATAGGGTCAGTGAAGTGATGATGTCATACCAAAACTATAGGATGGTAGATTTGGTGTAAACATGGTGGGAGCATGCAGAGAATGAAAGTGTTCTTGTCTGTAGTAGTCTACAGGTGTATGAGAGTGAGTGTATCACAAAGTCGTACCCTAATTTCAGTCATGGTGGAGGTGTCTAGAAGTGCTCAAGCTGCCGCTGTGAAATTCCTGGTGCTGAGTTACACTTCTGACCCGATTTTCATATTCATGTTGCTGTTTCTGTCTCATTTTATTAACTTATGATTCCACCAGCTCATAAAAATTGAGTGTTTGTTGTGTGACTGTTTCTTTAGGGAGGGAAGTCTGACTTAAAAGTTTCATGAGTCTTTGAATGTATTGCCTCAGCTATCTGATTAAAAATAAAAAGTACATCTTCAAAAGGCAGCTTGGAGTTCAGATAAAATCTGCTCCAAGCTTCAAAGGCAGACTTCTGGTACGGGGGAAAGAAACAGTTTTGGGGTGATTCCCTTCACTTGGTGCTGTGCCAGGTCTCTGCTAGAAAACCTTAGTGTGAGCACTGCCCTTGGGCAGGTGGAGGGTCTCGTGGCAGCCTCATCAGGTGCATCGGCCTCGGCTTTACAAACCCTCATCTCCTTGCAGGAGCCTAAGATTGGGAGCTTTGCTGCAACTTAGCAGCCCCTGGCAGTGGATTCTCTTCATCCAGCATGACAAGGAGCTGCTCAGCTGCCAGCTTTGCGTGGGCCTAAGCAGCTTCAACCAGGGTTTGAATTCCTGACTACTGTTGTGCACATAAGAAGTAAAATTGCCTGGTTTTACTTCTACTCATTAGAGCCTACAAGTTGTCGTTAGAGGCCAGTGCCTCCTCAGCTAGATCTGGTAGGAGGTATTAGATAAAAGTGTGCTCTTTGCTCATAAGCATGCACTGCTCAGGCTTGTAGCAAGGCAAGGACTAAAGATGGGAAAAGTGATTTGAAGGGATTGCAGTAGGCAAAGAAATGTGCTCAATGCTTTTGTTTTACCTTGCTGTGGTAGTGGCTTCCCTTGCCAGTGTAACCGAGATGTGGTGCTCCCACAGAGGTCACGTCTGCTGGGCCACTTGCGTGAGGCATTACCATGAAGTTGTCATTCCTCTCCCCTAAGGTCTGCCCTGTTCCTGGGGGTAAGAGGCTTGCCAAAAGATCCTAATCTCCACCCAAGTCAAACAGCTTGGCTGGTTTGTTGCTGTCTGGATGTACCACAGAGTTTAAAAAGTTGATTTATAACTAATAAATAATGCTTAGCACGTAGGTGTATTCCAGTTGTGCAATTGCTGAACCTTGCTATTTGAAAAGCAGAGGTACCTCTGAAAAGTAGTTAATGTAGTGATCTGTAATGAACTGTCCTTTCATTTGCGGGCTGCTACAAAGTTGTAATAAAGATCACAGGACCTCTGGGCTCCCAGTGAAAGCAGAGAAAGGAAATGGCAAGAAGAGATGGAACAAAAGCAGCTGACCCACCAATTAGTCTGTCCAAACTGTGACAGCTATTTTCTTCTCAAACTAATTAGTCCCAAAGAGCCTCAGAGGCCTGTTGCTGAGGATTGACTCCTTGGCATTCGGTTATACCACTGAACCGTGAAGTTCTGGAACAGAAAACCCAGAAGTAAAGACCAAAAAAAAAAGCAGCTTGAAAACAATGCTCTTTTAAGCCTTATCTGTGAAATGCTGCGTGGTTAAATTTCAGCTTAAGGTTTATAAAGATGTTGGAGCTGTTGGGATTTTACTTATGTGCTCGACAGGCTGTTGGCGTTGTTTGTATTTTTCATTTTGGAGATGATCATCTTGCTGCCACAGAGGTGTCAGAATCTGTCTCTTGACCTGGAATTGCTGAGGAGATGTTCTGGGGCCATTGAGCAAGCAGCTTTCCCAGGAGGTCACTTCCTTCCCTAGTGCAGACCAGCACCAGGCTATCTCCACTGCTTCCTTAGAGCTGCTGTAGCTGACATCCATCAAGGGCATGGCCCCAGTGCCTAGGTAATGCTGCTTTTAGTTCAGTGAAATTCTAAAACTCCTCGGTTTTTTTCAGAGGAAAATTAAAAAAACATCTTCAGTAATTTGGGAACCTAAGAAACAGATTCACTCAATCCCTGTCAGTAAACAGGGAACTATTCTTCCTGTTGTAATTAGTATCAGGGAAACTGAATGAATGCTAAACCATCTTTTCTGCACATCAGTTTTTCTACTTGCATGTGCTTCAAAGTCATTGCTTACTCAATAGTTAGGGGTCTTTAAGCTTTTTATTGTGACTGAATTACCGGTCCTGGGAGTCCTGTGGATGGGATGCCATTAGCTTCCAGTGCTGGCCATGCAGATCAGCTGTGACAGGAAGGTTTGGAGTGAAGCCAGGCAGCCAGCTCAGTAAGGCAAGGCTGGGACCAGCAAGGCCCCGGGCTGGTCACAGACCTGCCCGCAGGGTGCACAAGCTTTACAAGGGCCCCTGCCCAAGTGCCAAATGTCTTGGCCCCAGATGTTTTCTTCCCAGTACTTTCTCACACTGCTCCTTCCACATCACTCAGCTCCAAGGTTACTCGGCTGCATGACATTAGAGATTGAACACAGGCAGTCCTGCACCTGCAAGGAGGGGAAAGGGGTTGCAGAGGCTGTTCCTGCTCCCAGGTCCCTGATATTTTCTGAGGCTGAAGCTATTTTTTCTGGTGCTAATCTCACCCCGTTACCCTTGTGTTAGAGGCGTTTTCTGCACAGTATTTTCTCAAGGGGAAAAGAGATGATTCAAAGAAGAGCTCTGGTCTGAGCATAGGTTCATAGGTACTACAGCCATACATTCCAAATAAGGGAAGTATCAGCACCAGGAGCAACTCAACAGGTGATTTGTGTGGGTGTTTTATTATTCTCTGTGAATTTTTGCTTGATACTGTTTATTAATAAAACCCAGCTAGCTGCACTGACGTCAATGGAGTTTGGCTTTGATTCTGTGCAATTAAGGTAGACATCTGACATCTTTAAAAGAAACATGAAGAAAGTACACTTCCCCGGGAGAATCCCATCCTTGTGTTGTCAGGGAATTGTTAATAAATTATTTATTAATTAATAATCACTCTTATGGGCAAAGTCACAGGTATGCAAATTGTGAACAGAGTGGATCACATAGGAAAAGACTAAATAAAGAAGTAAAATAATCAATGAAAAGACTAAAGGTGGTCTCTAGGGTCGGGAAAACTGGATTTAAAAGCTTCTATCTCCTACCTCCTTGGTTCCTTCAGTCTGTGCTCATATTCTGTATCATAAGCCAGAGGAGCTGGTGGTTCCAGCTGGCTGTGCTGTGGAACTTGGGGTGGTTGAGGATGGTGGGCAAGCACAGTCAGGCAAAATGGGAAACAGGAGCACAGCTCCAATGACAGAAAAACACTGCTCTCTGGTGTGGAAGTAATGGGATTTTAAACAATCTCTTTTAGATTCTTATTTATCAGCTGACATTTAATACAGGAGTTTGCATTCTCCATGCCTTCTCCATGAACAGGATTGGCTAGATTTTAGTTTTGATTTATTCTATTGAAAGATGCCTATAAAAGGTCTAGAATGCAGAAGGGGCAATTTTAAGGAAAATAAACAAACTAACAAAAAAAACCCCAAAAAGCCACCACCAACAACAAAAAACAAACAAACAAAAAAAACCCACCCAGACAAAAAAAAACCCTCGACTATCAGTGGACTTCATCAAAATCCCAAGAAACAGATGAACAATGTGGTAGCTGCAGCCACTCAGGCTGCTGCTGTCAGGAACGCAGCACCTCCAAAGAGCAAAACCCCTGCTTAGGTGGAGCAGTACAGAAACAGGGAAGGGAAACCTCTCCTTAAGGAAAGCAGGTTGGATCCTACCCAACAGAGGTCACTGAAGAACAACACCTTCATCTTGCAGTCAACAGAGGAGCTAAGTTTTAGCAAGTAGCACAACTTGATGAAGGTGAGTCCAGGGATGAAAAAACCCCACCATAAAAAGCAGTAACATATAGAGGGAACTAATTAACTGTGCACTTCTCATGCTGACTAAAAATCAAGGAGATGGACGGGTGATGAGTCCTCCTAACCAGCTCCTGGTCAGTCCTGATACTAGAAGACCGGAGCAATGTATTTGACTTGGGCAAAAAAAATGCCAAAGGAAGCAAGAGGTACTCCTGGAGTCCCCAGAGCTGTGCAGAACCTGTGAACCTCCTCACTCGTGTGGACCGGGGGGTGCTCTCAGTTTTGCATGGCCAGGTGTGTGTGTCTGGGTGAAACATCTGCTCGTGGCCTGTTCCTTGGAGAGCACAGGAGCATGTGGGCTGGGAGAGAGACACAGGGAAGCCAGGCTCAGCAGCACAGGCACAGCTGGCTGCATCCTGGTCCAGGTCAGTGAGAGGGAAGCCAGCAAGCAAAGGTGCCTGTGGTGTGTGGGTGGTGAGGATTGAGAGGTGATCAGTGAGGCCTTCCTGTTTAGTAACACCAACAGGCTTTTCCTGGGCAAGGGGGTGGTTTTATCTGAATCACTGAAGGAGAACTGAGTGTTCCTGGTGGGAGGAAAAGTGGGAGAGCAGGTACCTGTCTGTTATGAGAGCCTTTCTGGGGGCGTTCAGGGATGTGCACTGAGGAGCTGTGGAGCTTCACTAACACAAGGCACTAACTGCTGCAGTTTCTTTTTTTTTACAGTCTTTTATGGTACTGTCTCTGCCTTTGTTCCTTTTTTTTTTCACCTCAGCACTATGGGGTGGGACTTGGAGAGAGAAAGAAGCAGTGGTATTGCTAATACTAGAAAACCTGTTCTGCAGGAAAACCTGCAGATGTTTGCAAGACGGGGAAGGAGCGGCTGCACTCATGACCCAACCTGCCCTGCACACAGAAGGCCAGAGGGTGATGGGGGATGACAGGCTCCTTCCTCTGTCTTTCCCCTTTCCCATGAACCCATTCTCAGCTCTGGTCAGAGACCAGCTGCTGTTCAGGGCCTGGCCTGATAACCTTCAAGGAGGTACTGGAAGGAAGATCTCCTCCTGCCTTTCCTGCTCCATGGGACTTGCTCTGCTATGGTGTCAAGCAGCCTGTGCCTTCGTCCAGGGCTGGTCAGCAATGGTGGGTTTGGAGTTTATAAGGGAGATGCCTGTAGCTGTCAGAGGGCTGATAGCGTGGGCCATGCCCTGCGGGGGCATCTGGGTGTCACAGAAGCCACCAGCGCTGGGAATTATCCATGACCCAGTTTTCCTCCTGACATTCTGTTTCTTGACAGTGGCAAAGACCCAGGCTGCAGGAAGAATCCCAGTGGGGACTGACATTGCTCCCCCCATCACCATAACACGTGCACGGCCCCTCTGTGTCGTGCTGGGACACAGCCCAGGTGGGCAGGCAGGATGGGGAGGCCACAGGGGCAGATTTTGACCGGCCACAAGGCCTGGGTGCCACCTGTGACCCCCAGCACCCGCCAGTCTCGCCGGGGCAGGGCTGCGTGGGGCGCAGGGATCGTGGGTCATGGCCGAGATCGCGGCGGGGACTGCGGGATCAGGCTGGGCGAGCCGGGGCCGGGCAGTGGCGCGCCTGTGGGGGGTGGTGAGGGAATGCGGGGTGCCAGGAATGCGGGGTGCTGGGAGTGCGGGTTCCCGGGAATGCGGGATGCCGGGAATACGGGGTGCTGGGAGTGCGCGTTCCCGGGAGTGCGGGATGCCGGGAATACGGGGTCCCGGGAGTGCGGGTTCCCGGGAATGCAGGGTGCCGGGAATGCGGGGTCCCGGCGAGGGGGACACAGGCGCGGGACACCCCGTGGCCCCGGCCCCGATCCGCCCGAAGAGAAGGGGCCGCCGGGGGGCGCCCGCGCGCCGGCGGCACCGCCCCGGCCCAACGCGGCCCCGAGGCGGTGACGGACATTGGGGAAAGAAAGGGAGAAAAAAGAATAAAAATATAAGGAAAAAAACAAACAACAACAACAACAACAACAACAAACCCCACCAAAACCAAACCAACAAACACAGAAAACAAAAACAAACAAACAAACAAACAAAAATAAGGGGGAAAGAGAAAATATTAAAAGAAAAAAAAAGCAAGTAAGAAGAAAGAAAATAAAAGCACAAAGGGAAAAAGAAGTAAAAGCACACACACAAAAAACATCCTCTCAATTTTCACTCCTGAATATTGTCTGGCTAGAGATCTACCAGGGTTGGACATGCCCCTCCCAACACCCACTGAACTCATGTTGCCCGAGGCGGGTTTTTGGGGAATAAGTGCAAAATTCTCTGTGTTGGATGAAAAGGGGGTTCCCGGCCCTGGCCTCACACCTGCCCCTACTGGGGTCACACCTGCTGCAGGGTCCCAAGAGATGTGGGGAGCCTTGGGGCAGGGAGGTGGCACAGTGGCTGCCTTGTCACCCTCTGCCCTAGCATGGCTTGGTCATTGCAGTGATGGAGATGTCTCTCTGGAAGGAAACAGTGGGGAGCCATGTGATGGGGAAGGGCATGAGGGTAGTGAAAATAATGCTTTACTGAAAGTACTGTCAGGAAAATATTTGAGAGAGAGAGAGAGCTGCAGCTGCCTCTCCATCACACATAGTCCATGGGTACATCTATGTCACACTCAGGGAGAACTTGCTTTTTTATATCCTCCAACCTGTGTCATCCGGATGCTTCTAAAACCCTGGTCCATGTAATCTCAGTGAACGTGCTTTGAGGGCAAAATGATGCCTTTGACTTCACTGGACGAAATATTCAGGCCACACGCAGGCTGCTTACTCTCAGCAGCACTTACCTGCAGGAACAAACTGCCTCATCTCCACATCTGTGTTACCTGACTCATTCCCAGTAACATGTCTTGTAATGAACCATTTCGCCAGCTGCACTCACCCAGCTGTCATGTGAGGAGATCCTGCACACACAGCCAGTTGCTGCTTTGCTTGTATGGGTGCCTGCCCTGTCCTGCTGATGATCTTGGGTGTTCAGATTTCCTCCTCCAGCATGGGATGTGTGCTGGGAAGAAGATGGTTCCCTCTCTCACACAGCAGTGACTCACCATGCAGCACCCTGCAGCTCCATGGCCTCCCCTCCATCTGCATTTCTGGTACCCAGGATGCTGTAATTAAACACCTCTGAAGAACTGTGTTAGCATGGGCATACCCAGAGCTGCAGGGAGCCACAAAAAAAAGAAAACTGATGGCAACACCATCCAGCTCCTGCCCAGCGGTTCAATAGGGTGAATCTGAGAATCCATTTATTTTTCTTCATTTTCCTGTGATGTTACTTTTCTGTGATCATGTTGCTCACAGCAAAACTGTGAAAAACACAACAGCCAAGAGTATGAGCGGTGCAGGAAGAGAGAGCTCCCTACATGATCCTGCCTCAAGCTTCTTCAAAGACAAGTATAGCCTGCTTGTGGAAGAGCTTTAAAGTGACTGCCAGACAAGTGAATTTATGGCCTTGCAGGTGTCAGAGAAGCAAAAAACTGATTGCCTGGGTCAGATTTGGTCAATTTTAAAGTATTTGAGCTCCTTTTGCTTGACACCTGTAATACCAGATGCTCAGAGAAAGGCTGTGTGGCCACAAGTCTCTCCATGGAACAAGCTGGACGGCAAAGGCAAAAAGGCAGGTGAGTTATCATCCTGGACGTGGCTGACAGATGCTGTTTGTAGGGATAGGGTGAAGACAGTGACTTGTGTCACCCTCAGCAGCATAGGGTGGCTCCAGGGGGGTCCCTGCCAGCCCCTCCCCTCTGTTCCAAGGCTCTCCATCACACTCCCGCCCCAGAAGGGGACAGCCAGACCCTGCAAATCTCAACGTGTTTCTACGAAGTTGTTTTTTTTTTTCACCAAAGAAGGAATATGATGAGAGTTGGGTCTCTGCAGCCCTATTTTCTTGTTTGGCTCTGAAACATTAAAGCCAGGTCAGGGCTTTAAATCATCCTTTGTTTAGGCTTTCTCAGGCAGGTAATTTCTCTGTGCTGGGCTGCTGATGGGGGTGGTAGGTTCCCCCTCCCTACTTCCCCCCACCTCCCCAGTCTTTGATCACAGCAGCTCTGGAAACTAAGCTTTGAAAATACAGTCGTTTCATGGATGTGTTGATTAGGAAATGAAATTCCAAGAAGCAAGTGACAGCCCAGCTGCACTGCCTGACTCTGCAAGGCTGGAGCTCCCCGCCAGGAAATGTATTCTCGTATTTTTTTGACACATTCAGGGTGTTGTATCATTAATAAAAAATGCAGACAGAACTTCTTAAAAGAAAATGACTTCCAAAGAAACTACCTTTTTTTTCCCTAGTTTTTCCTGTGAATCTGTAGGCTTCCTTGAAGACAGCTCAGTTCTTTCTCTCTTTGCTGAGCAAAATGAAGCATAGGTTTACCCTGAAGCAGAGTCTTCTGGGCATACAATAAGACCCCAGGGATTAGTCTCTCCTAATAGGCTGTTAATCAAGGTTTACATCTTCATAGAAATTTTGTTTTACTGGGGGACAGAGAGAGGCTGTAGGTCATAATGGTTAATTCTACAGAAAAATAACCCCAGCCTTGCGGTCCTGTGAGGATTGGATTCTGTCTAGTCCATCCAGCTGGGGTGGGGAGAGGTCTAGCTGATGTGTCTGCCTCCACAGCAGCCATGATGCCATACGCTGACTCCAAGTAAGATTTTCTTATTCAAACAACCCCGAATCCATCTCTGAAAAATAATCCTTTCCCCTTCCCTTCTGTATTAATAGCGCTGTGCTTTTTTGAGTGCTATTCTGAGCATATCAGCCCAGGGTGGGAGGGTGTTTTGGGGCTGATTCACCTCAATTTTGTTGCTGAGAAAGCAGGACATTCAACAAGGGTGACAGCAAAGGCTAGGCTGATTTGGTTTCAAAGAGGGTTCAAGGAACTCCTTGAGGCTACTCAAGGCTCAGACAACTGCTGCAGGAGGGGGAAAACCTGAAACAGGCCATGCCTGTGTGGGGCAGCCATGTATGGGGCTGAGGGGTAGTTCAGACACACTGGAGGGTCACAGCTGCAGCAGCAAGTGGGACTTTGCAAGTATCTAGATTTGCTTAATGTTTAAAGTTTAATGGGAGGTTGTTTAAGAAGGCCTGAAAAGATGTGGTACTTGGGAGAACCTTTTTGTGAGGAAGAAATACCTCTGCAGGAAGAAGATTGTTTTCTGGGACACAAAGGAGCACTCAGTCTCTGTTTGGCACTTCACTTTGATGTGAAAATGTTATAAAGGGCCTTCCTGTAAAAGGCAGATCATTTTTTCCTGGATGCAAGGAGAAAGAAGAGCCAGGGAAGTGATACAAAGAAAACCTGTCAAAGCAACAAGCCAGGAAAAGCAGCTTTGCAGAAGTGCTTTGAACGGCTGCACATGCTATGACAGGGGATGTATCAGAGCCAGAGAGGTTAAAGCATGTAAGATGAGAGATGATGCTGGCCTAGACATGAAGGACCTTATCCTACTCTTCTCTAGTTTGCATATCCAGAAATAACCAAGCAGACAGGGTCTGACTTCCAAACACTGTGAACAGAGGTAGACACCAACAGCCTTTATCTCTGCAGACCTTCTTTCCCCCCAGCACAGAATGGTTAAAACTATTTCTCTCTCAATGGGTTGCCTCCTTTCCCTGGGTGCTGCTCAAAAATCACCCAAAATATTTAAAAACAGGTCAGCCCTTACATCTGTAACTCATTATGTACAAGACACCCCATTGGGATGGGAGATTTCCTGGTGACGGCAGGAAATCCACTCAGAGCCCCCCAGCACTAGTGCTGCAGCAGCCCCTTTCCCTCCCACTGCTCCTGCACATGGAGGCACTCCCGCAGTGCCAGGGGCTCATCCCCCTGCAGCAGTGGGGATGCAGGCAGAAGTGGGGCTGGAGGTGGGGGTGCAGGGTGGGCACAGGGTGGGAGAAGGCTGAGCAGCCCCAAGCCTGACGCATTCCCCCGTGGTATGAGGCTGCTCTGGTTCCTCCAGCTGGTTGTGCTCACCCATCCCCACTCCCATCCCCATCCTATCCCCCTCCCCACAAAGAGCAGCTTGCAGGTGACATCTTTGACACCTCCAGCTGTCTCTCTGCACATCGCAGCTTTTCATCTCTGGCAGCTAATAGCTGAGTGCTGGGGGAAGGGAACATATGCCAAAGCAGCTCAACTAAGGTGCCTTCTTACTAATCACATTACCTGCCCCCCTAGCGAGAGAGAGGGTTTGATATACGGCCAGGGAGGTACCAGAATATCTCCCCTCTCTCCATGCAGCAGGGGATGCTTTTGCCTCTGTGTGGGTTTCAGGAGACAGCTCCGTGACGGAACAGAGAATGGACCACCTCTGTTTGGAGCAATACCACAAAAAGCACAGGCTGGACACAGCCAGGAGCACATATTCCTGACAGAAGTCTATACGGGAGTGTGCAGGGTAGGCAGCTGCTGACGGTGCTGGAAGAAAGGCAGAGGCTGAAATGATCTGCAGAAAGAGCCACCTTCCATCACTGCTGCCTGGAGGGCATTTGCTGAAAGTAAGAACTGAATCCCGACAGCCTGGGGCAATTAGAGGGCATGAAGCCAGGGCTCAGCTCATCTGCAGGGAATCTCACTACCCCCTTCCAAACACCTTTTGTAGCTCCGACAAGCTTTTAACGATGTATCCCCTTAATGGCTGATCCTACACAGTGAATGCAGGTGAATGCGTGATTCAGAGAGGAGCAGCAAGGTGATGGCTTTGCCCATCAGAGGCGAGGAGGTCTCCTGGTACCCTGGGGAGCCCAAGGGTGGGTGAGAAGCTGAGCTGCCAGGTGATGCTGTCACCACCTCCAGGCCCTGTCTGCTCCCCTCTGCTGCCTCCTGAGCTCAGCTGCATCCTACCTCAGTCATGATCTCAAATGGAGCTGGTGCCCAGGGCCTGGCTGTGAGGATGTGGCAGCGACAAGCTATTGTGCCAATGGGGGCTTGGGAGTTACTGCAGAGCAGTGATGGGGCTACCTGTGGAGGTTGGCCCATGAGCATCATAACAATGCCAAGACCCTCTTCTTGCCTTTTGCTGGCCAGCCTGACAGGAGCTGAGTAGCTCTGAAGGATGAACTGGTGGCCCTGTCCATCTCTCTGTCCACAGAAAAACAAAACTGCATCTTTTCCTAAAATACATGTGAGTACCAAATGTGCAGGTCTGCTTCTCCAGAGCCTGGGTTGTGTGAGTGTTGGCTCTGGTGTGTGGCTGCTGGAAGCAGCTGAGGACCAGCCTGCATAGGAGAGAGACAGGCTCTCCAGGTTTGCTTTCCGGCTGGGGGAATCCCAACCTGCTTCTGCTCTCTTCAGATGGATAACCTTTCCATAACTCCTGCTTGTGTTTGGGACTCCTGAAACCCCTGCCAACAGTGCATGCTATCACCTTTGCATGCCTGGAGCTCTTTGGGGTCTGTGTCCCACCAGAGGAGTTATTACAGAAGGTTTTCCAGGGACTGTCCCCTTCCCTACTCTGCTTGCCACTATCCAGTTCATTGGCCAGAGGAGGCACAGGCATGCACGTTTCAGTATGTGTCTCTTTTTAATGCATTTATTTTTAGCTTGTTTTTGTGGCCCGTAGAGGATTCCACAGGAAATCCTGCAGCCATGGGATCATGAAAAGCTCAGGTTCCCGATTGTGTTACATACGTTAACAGAGATGTGATCTATACAGGGTTTTTTAAAAAGCAGCTATAAATACTTCCTCCAGCTGCACCAATATCCCCTCGTCCCTCTTCCTTCCATGCCACCTGTTGACACTCATGTACCCAGTTAAGATTAGCTGTTTCACAGGGAAGGGGAGCCCTGGCTCTAGAGCCATCCCTCCTGCCCTGTAGCAGGAGCACCTGGCTGTCCTGTTTCGGGACACACCTTGGGCTGTCAAAATTTGCACAACCCCAAAGGGCCAACTCCCTAGATGGGTTTGCTTGGCCCAGCAGTGGTGTGGAGCAAGAGCCACAGGAACCACCCCACATGGTGTGGTGGCACTTTGCCATCTGAGCCCCAGGTAGCCCCAGGCTCCTGGCCAGGCAGCCTCACCACAGCAAGGAGATTGTCAGTTCTCAACTGCTTCCTTCCCAAGCCCAAGCTAGCCAGGGAAACAGGAGTGCTCAGTGCTGGTGTGCACACTCACATTTCATTTTGCAGCCACAGGGTGCACTGTCAAGTGCATCATTTCCCTCCAGTTGTGGAAGCTGATAGCTCTTTCACATGACCCCTCCGGGTTCACCAGAATGAGTAATGCCTGCAGGGCTGCCCTGTGTTTGTGAAATATGGAGATATGCAGGTATGCAACTTGAGTTCATGGCTTTCAAGTGTGTGGGAGACCTTTGGGTCCTTTTGACTAGAAGCAGAAGGGCTTTTCACCTGTGAGAGACAGTTTGCAGTCTGCTCACTGCCTCTGAGCATTGTGGGGGAAAGGTGCTGCACAGGGTGCCCCAGAAGCAGCTAGGACATGTCTGGAGAAGGCATCTGCTGGGAACGTGTCCCATCCATTATGTGATACGTGCAGCCTCCAAGCTCAACCCTGAGACAATTTTCCATGGAGAGAAAACCCAGCAAGGTAAGAGGGAGCTGTGCCAGGGGCCAGTCCCTGCTTCTGTGCAAAGATGCCGGCCTGTGCTGGTGTCCACGGGTGGACACTGCTCTGCAAAGTCCAGCTTCAAACTGTGCCCGTTTTTTCCCAGTCCATGTGTCATCATTCCTGGCTGCTGATGAGTCAGTCCCTGGCCCTGCTGGGTGCCTCCACAGCAGCCATGCTCTGCTGCTCTGCAGAGAACCTCAGCCACCAGGGGAACCTGTAATACAGCGGCTGCAGGCAGTGTTCCCCTTCCATGCTGGGAGGGAGCCAAGACTTTCTTAAAGGTTTGTTTATGCAGAAATTAGCCAAATCATAACAAGAGATTCCCTCATTTGCCACTTTCTCCCCTACACAAGAAGCTAATGTCATAACCCTTCATACTCCTTTGGGCCCGGATTTGCCTGAGGACTATATCCTGGAGCCAGAAGAACTGTCTGATGAAACTTTAGTTGAACCTGAAACATGAAACATTGGCTTCATCATGAGACTCAATGTGGGAACTGGAAGATGTATTCAGTTCACAGTTAAAGCAATCAGAAATTTACCCCATCACTTGGAAACTCTTCTGATCCCCACCTACACTCTCCCAAAGTACACCTCTGAGTGTGCCACACTCCCAGGCTGGAAGCTGGGTTGTGTCCCTCTTTCCCGATGTGCAGGAGGGATTGCAAGCCCAGTGAAGTCCTTCTGCCCAGGTAGACCTTGCTGAGATCCTGACATGGGTCCTGTACAAGGGGGTTCAGACCTTTGTTGTCAGCCCTGCTATTGCTGTACTGCAGTAGACCCAGAGCTTGTACAGATGGGATGGCAGAAATCCAAGGAAAGGCTCATGATACCAGCTCAGAAAAGAGCAGAGAGTGAAAAATGGGGTTATGCGGGCTCAGCTGATGGAGAAGAAGGCAAAGTCAGAATCAGAAGACAGAGGGTTTAGAGATAAATTCATTCTGTTTATGTAGATCTGAGGTTCATCTGTGGTTTGGTTGTCCAAAACAGGACAGTGAAGCCCATCCTGGGGAAGCTGTCCTCACGCATCATGGAACACACAAGGACTGCCCTGGTCCTCTGACTGACCAAGGCCTCCTGGATCTGGAGAAGGTCTTGTCAGAAGGATCAAATATAAGGAGTGGAGGAAAAGGAACAGCAGTATTAGCTGTCTTCTGCCCTGCTCCTCCCCGGCTGTCACTTTAGTCAGGGCTTCTGACAACCCTTCAGATGAAGCGTACTCCAAAAATGTATGCTGGGCTTATGTAAGACTCTGGTACCTTTGGTGACTCACAGGCCTTGTCCTAACACGCTGTTCCCCACAGCCGTTGTGTAACCTCACTGGGAAAGCACGCAGTGGCCAGTCCCAGGGATGGGGAGCTGCTGCGGGGATGGGGAGCCATGGCCCTAAAGATCTTCCTTCCTAGGGAAAGGCAAACCCACTGAAGGACCATCCCATGCCTCTCACACATGGAGACGAAGGAATCCTGCCACAGTGTTAGTCCTGCAACTGGAAGGGTGGTCAGGGAGATGAAAAGTGTGAAATTCATCAGACTAGAAAATTTCTGGTTGGCATCCAAACCTGTGGTTTTCCCTGTTGTGTGCTGTAGAGAAAGGTCTGCTAGTACTTGTAGTGAAAGGGTTCATTGGTACGAGAGCAGGAACACGGATATCTTCTTCCCTTGTTCAGGGAGCCCTCTTCCTGCAGTGAAGGAGCCTGAGTTTTCTCTTGTTTAAGCATGGAAACATCAGGATAGACTTTGCCGCCAGCAGTGGTGATACTGACTGTCCCTCTGGCACAAAAGGAGGATCAGGCCTTTGAGAAGCTCCTGGAACTTGCAGTGGATGTGTGGGCACAGCAAGAGGCAGTGAGGGGTGCAAGCACCCAGAGGCAGCTGCATTGGAAGTGGGGAAAATATTCCCAGCAGTGGGGTGGGGACAAACAGCCCAAGGGTGTCAGGATGGATAAGCCCATGGGGGCAAATAGCATGTGTCTCTCTCTCATTGTGACAGGCTGTGAAGGAGAGGGGCTGTGCCTGTGTAATGGGGAGCAGTCTGCCCTGGGCTCCTTGCAGACAGGTCCAGTCTGCCATGTTTTGCCATCTCCTGGGACAGCATCCCCAGCAGCACAGCCTCACCTTCCCTCCTATTCAGAGTCTGCAGTTGCTGGAAGGACACAAGTGTCACCTGGACAGCAGTACCTTGGCATTTTGTGTGGCTGTTGTTTGGTTTGGTTTCTCACCCTGCCCATGTTCTGTGTTTAAGTGTCTGTGTGTGCCATGAATCCAGCTCAAACATCTCAGCCCCTCAAGGCAGCAGAGTTATGGTAATGTGGATATGTTCGAGGAAGGCTGAGAATTGGCAAGTCAGCACCTACCTCTGCTTCTCTGAACTCACACTGCTGAGAAAGTTCAGACTTCATCCTGCCTTGCATTCACGTCTGTCAAAGAAATCAGAGGCAATGAACAGCATGCTGCAAGTTTGGTGCTGCCTTGTGACTTCAGGGCCAGCTCATCAGCTGGGACAGGTGAGGGTAGATGCCCTGAGGCAGTCTAGATGAGCAGGTATTTTCCTGACGTCTTGCCAGTCCTTGATTCCTGTCCAGGACTCCACACCTACCCCAGCCTATCTTCTGGTGCAAAAGTGATAGGTTTGAATCATGCAATGGATTTACAGCCTGGCTCATAAGCTGAACTGGAAAATAAAGTTAAAGAAACTCTTCTTGTTCAGCCAATGATCTGGTTTCCACTGGTTTGTAGCTCTGCAATGGAGTGATAACGTATTAGGGCTTCAGGACTCCACTTTTAGACTTGTATAAAATCACAGTAACACAGGCATCAGACTCATTATTTATGATAGTTATAAATTATACAATTTTGCCCCCTCAGTCCATAGCTAGAAATCACTACTTCCCACATACAGCATATGCAATGCTTTATTTTTAAAAAATAACTTTCATCCTTCTAAAGAGTAAAGGCAGAGCAAAACTATGAATTAATGTGGCTTATTATTAAGTTATGAAATGCTTACAAGCCCACAAAACCATGCATGGATTCAGCTTCCTCAGGAAAGGGGGCAACTGCAAGGAATTTCAGAGCCAGCACCTTGCCTGATCGAAAGCAGAAGCCACCAGCTTCAGCAGGAATGTCTGTTCCTAACTGCAGAATTGGTTCCCAGAACCAGCTCACCATGAAGCCCAGCCCTTGTGATGTTGAAGGACATTCATGAGAACCAAGCCAATTACTTTTCCCGATTAATAAGGAAAAATGATCTGCAAGTCATGTTCTAATGGCTACAACCACATGGCCACCAGGAATCAATCCCGCAGGAACACACCCTGCCTTTGCCAGCCTCACAGGCTGCTCAGGCACAGGGTGTCTCTGCTGACTGGCAGCACTGCCTGCTGTCACCATGGCATATGGTTTTTTCTGTAAAACCTGTTTCAGACATATTTTGTCAGACTCTAAGCAACAGGGCTGGCCTCAGATGTGCCCACTGGCTGCCACACCGGGAGATCTCGGTCAAGATAGTTTGGCAAGGGTGAGGGTGGGAGATGACATATTTTCTCCCTGACCTTTTGGGAAAGCTCTGGGATGAAGAGGTAAAGAGAAGAGATGTGGGCATCCTGGAAACAGAGGGGGAAAGCCTGAGATGGGGTGGGATGGCTGAGGAGAGGCAAGTTGGGAAAAGGAGTTGGGGGAAAGGAAGGAGTGGACCTCAGAGGACGTGGGACAACAGGAAAGAGGAGTCCCTTCTCCCCAGTAGGATGTGTCCCCTGCAATGTCTGAGAAGAACCACATATTCCCATCTGTGTTTCTCCTCCATCATCAGCTGAAACCTTCTGGTCCCACGTCTCACATTGGTTGATGCTTTGTGGATGGCAGCCTTTCACTGGGACAAACACACTATTAGATCCCATCACACATCTCACTGGTGGCCTCTGTACTCTGGCTGCGCTTCTGGCCCTGTCACCCCCCCGGTGGGCCTGCTGGGGTCTCCCATGTGCTTTGCTGGAACCCAGGAGCAGCCCCACAGATATGAGCATGTGTGCAAGTGACCTTCAGAGAGCTGAGGTCACACAGGGGTAGGGGAAACAGAGCAAAGTTGCCTCTGCAGGTTTCCCATTTCACTGTTTCCTCAAGGCTCCCCACCCAGGCTCATCTCCATGCACAAAATGGGTGGTTCCTACTGGCAGAACAACACCAGAGACACAATCCTGCTCAGAGAGATACCTGAAGCAGCTCTGTGTGACCCCTAAAGCAGTTTAACTGCTGAGCACAGAGGAAATCAGCCCATTCTCTTGTGCTAATATTGCATTTATATTGCTCCTGGTAGAGGTACCCACTGTAACCCAGCTAACGCAGCAAAGGGGATTCCTCTCCCACACACAACTCCGCTCCAGTGCAGGTCCTGTGTGCAGGAGCCTCTGGAAAGGCAGCATGCAGTCCTGTAATTAAAGCCTGGATCCTAATGTGCAACACTATGTGGGCCACCAATGTGGGCCACATGCTGGCTGGTTTTCTTTGTAGCTTGAATAGTGTTTCTTTAATGTAGGTGGGTTGTTTTTTTGGTTGGAGGGTTTTTCGTGCATGTGAGAAACATAAATAGGCCTTCACCTTCTTTGCATTTCCTTGTGCCTTCCAGACCCAGAGCTCCTCTCCATCATTTGACATCATTTCTAGTTTTGAAAGACACACTTACCAGAAAAAGATATAAGGGTGTTTTCATTGCAGTACATCACATTCACATACATAAAATATTAAAAGCAATATAACTGAACACAAAAACAATGCAGCACTTTAGAAAATAGTATTAGTCTTTTCCCTAGGTGTTAGAGAATGAGATAAATCCTGTTCTGTTAGACTTTACAGCCTCCATGGACTTCCAAAGAGAGCATGTGTCACGCTTAGAGATACCAGGAGGGTTTGTAACAAGGAAAGCAGAAGATTTCCTGCTATATGCATGCAGACACAGAGGAATATAAATATATGTGTGTGAGAGTGTGTATGGATGCTTACATAGCACTTGTCAGCACTGCCAAGGCCCACTGGTTGTGCCTGCCCCCACACCTCTGTCTCTCAAGGACAAGAGTGCATTTCCCAACTCCTCTCCCAGCCCATGCTGGGTCTTCCCAGAGAAGGCCAGAGGTCCTGAAATCTATAGCACAGTGCCACGGAGAGGCCTATGGCATATGGCAGTGAATGGCAAATGTAGCCCAGTGGAAACAACACGTTTTCCTCTAATGGGCAGTCCCACTAAAGGAGCCCTTCAATGTCCTCCAAACATCCTTGCTCAACTCACTGCAGTCAGACTTTGGCCTCAGGTGAGCTCAAGCTCAGTCTCAGGTGATTAAAGGTGATACCTCTGACCTTCAGCAGTGTCCCCTGGAGACAAGGACCCTTGCAGGTCATCTCCCTCACATAAGAAGGCAAAATTATTTTCCTCCTCTTAAAAGGGTGTCCTAGAGGCTCAGCCCCACAATAACCAACTGCAATACTCACTGAAGCCCAGTAGTATGAGGAAACAAGAGCACAAACCATCCAGGATCACACCCAGTGTGGGACCTAATGTAGCCTCTGAGTTCACTCCTCTTTGTGAGAGGAGCAGATTTACTCAAAAGAATAATTCTACAGTTAGTGCCTGCATGTTTTTCCAGCTGCTAGCTCTCTCCCCATCCTTCAGATCCATGTGCCTTTCCAGTCTGTGAGCTCTTTATTCATATCCACATGTGTGTTCCCTTCCTCCTCTCCCACTGGGAAGCCTCCCACAGCCCACCCAGCTCCTCCAATGCCATCCTTCAATTCCCCTCCTGGGGCAAGGCAGCAGGAACCAGCAATGCTCCCATGTCCCTGCTTACCGGGGTTAAAACCATCTCATCTGCTAATGTAGATACAAAGAAATGCTTTCAGCAAAAGCTGTTTGAAAAACAGGAGCAAGTATTTACTGAACCTTTAAAAACCTGCAAAATCCTCTCCATTCTGTTACCTTCCCTTTTTTCAGTCTTCCCTCTTTTATTTCCCTTTTTTCTCTTTCAAGTCATAGAAAAGTCTTATATTAATAATTATTGGTGTCTCTTTTTCACGGGTATTTGATCCCATATTGCTGCTGGAAAAAAGCGTAAATATAAAAGGTTCCTAAAGCATTCAGAGTCATACACCCACATTTCTTTCCAATATTATCTTGCTTTTCAAAGTCAGACTGAAAAATCTACTATTATTGTGAAAGTTTTAAAACCAATTTTAATGTCTGATTCCTCAAAGTTCAGGTAGTTCAGGATTCAGAAGCCACAAAATAAAGTAAAACCAGAACAAACAGAAAATATGAAAATCCTTTTACAGGCAGAAAATGTTAATGGGAGAAACGTTAAAGGTGTTAATAGTACCAATGCCATATTCAGCATCTCCTATAAATGGGGAAGGGAATGTTACTGTTGGCAACCCTAGGCAATGACAGGAAGTATTTATTAGCTCAATGGGATCCTATATTTGCAAGGGTAAATCCTGCCAGCAAGAATTACCACTCTGTTGACAGACTAGCTAAGGGGCCAGGGAGAATGTAGGTGGCAAAGTGGGCAGTCACTGAGGGCAAGGGAGGGGTGCAGAGCCCCCAGAAAGCAGCACTCCCCAGGCAAGAGGGTTCCCAGGGTTCCCCTCCTGCCCTGCTCAGAGCAGCTTACAGCTGTGGCCACTCTGATGGTATTTTTATGAATGGTGAAAGGAGACTTTGGTCCAACAAGTCATAGGAGAAGTACTGGGCTAAAAGAGAGAAGGGCAAAAGGGAATAAAAGCAATGAAAGGTGATTAATGCTATACAGTTGTAGGTAGATTCTTGCCTATAAATCATGTGATGGTGTGTAACATGAAAAGTTATTTGAAGGGAAACTCCACGACACATGGAGAAAACTCTTCAGCTGTACAGCACAGGCTTGATTTTCTCTGCTGAGAATACCTGCAGCATGCTTGGACTTCACTGCCAACAGGGACAATTCATTTATTATGGTTATATAGCATCAGGCACTTGAAGCAAGTCCTACAGAGCTCTGTTATTCATAGAGACCGCAGACCTAATCCCAAAACATTTATTGTCATCAGTGAAAAAAGGCTAAGCTGTGACAGGCACTCTTGGCCAGGAAGAAGCAGAGCTGGTGCCCTGACTATTTTAGCACAAAGACGTCCTGTTCCTCCAAAGCCTGCGCTGGGAGTACATCTTTCCCACTGGGAAGCACCAGCCAGGCTGGCTGTAGGGGCAGCCAGGGGGAACCTGGCCCTTTACAGCAACTTCAGATGCCTGTTCAGATAAACACAGATGCAGATGAATAAAGCACTTGAGTTTATTTTTTGTGTGTGTTTGAAGTGATGATAGTCTTAATTCCTGCTTTTCATTTTGATAATATTAAAGCATTCCTTCTAATTAATTTTGCTCTTCTATGCATCTTGAGAACTGCCTGGTGCTTAGATGATAAAATATCCCCTCTCCCTCCAAAAATGTTTTTATGTTCTTGTGTGATGTGAATTATAATCAGGATGGGGGCAACAACATTAATGTGATATTTTTCCAATTCAGTTTGAAGCTATTGACCTTCTACCCTTTGTAGCCATAACACTAGTTTGTGATACAGCAACTCAGGATAAACATGCAAATAAAATATTTCTTCTTTTCTTTTGCAAAGGCTGTTTATGATTATAGAGTTAACTCATTGTTCAACCCTCCCTTGTTTCAGTAACACATATAATGTTTCTGACTTTGGGTAATTATCAAGGATGCCTTCAACACATAAGCACAGCATTACAGCTGACTGTGATATCCAGTAACTTTTTGGGCAGTGGGGAAGCATCAAAGGAAAGCAGATGTTGGAAAAGGTTTTGGAAAAGGTAGAGAGAAGGATCTTAGTAATTATAGGCCTGTCTCCTGACACGAGTCCCAGCAGTATAATGGAATGACTCATATGGATCTGGATTAACAAAGAATTAAAGGAGGAAAATATCATTAATGCCAATCAACAGGAGTTTATGGTAAGAGACCCTTTCAAACTGACTTGTTATCTTTCACCAAGGAGATTGTAAGGTTGAGTGATAAATGTAACAAAGCTGATGTAAAACACTTGGACTTCTTTAAGGCCTTCAACTTGTTGCAGCAAGACATAGTGATTAAGAAACCGGAACAATCCAAAGCCAACGTGACACATATAAATTGGTTGTCTATCTAATCATCCCTGAGACACCACCATGGGGTTCCTGGAAGGGTGCTCGGGGGCATTGTGAGCAGCAGGCGCTGCTCCCCTCGGACCTTTGGCTCAGTGTCCCACCCCAACCATTTATTCAGTCCTCAGTCCTTGCACCCCTTTCCTTTGCTTGCTAGCAGACCCCACTAATCAGTTGTGTTTTCTCAAGAGTTGTTTATTTTTGCCTTTCCTACCCTGGATGGCCTGCACATTGTGTGAATTTTTAAGATGGCAATTACTTATCGACAACTTTTTAATGTCAGAAAAATGCAATATGGTCCCATAACTCTGCACAATTGGTTCTTCATCTTTACCAACTGATATTTTATCAAGAACTGTAAAGAAACAGAAGGATTGCTGATAAGGTTTGTAGATGACACCAAGACAGAGAAAAAAGGTAGAAATTAAGGGTTGCATCACCAGTACAAGCAAACCAGTTTGCAAAGTTGCATTCAGATGAACAATACACAGCTGAGTACAACCAAAGATAAAAATCACACCTGTAGGAATAATAATAAAGGGTAGTTTTCAATATAGGGGATACCATATGGAGGCGAAGGGTCAGAGATACTGAAAAGGGCACATGAGAAACAGCTGAATGTGAGTTTCCAGAGTTCAGAGTTACAGTATCTGACAGGGCTAAATGGGTTCTTTGGCTGTGGCATCAGCAAAATAACCTATGTCATGTCTGTATTTGGATTTCATGTTGTTACAGATGAAAAACCATGTTCACATTTGGTATCCACAGCACAAACCAATGGATAAGGTAGAGATGAATCAGAGGAAACATGCATGCTACTGCTTACAAATTGGAATAGGATGCCTTTTGATAACACACCCCAAGGCTTCAATCTCTTTAGTCTCTTAAAGAGATGGATGTGGGCTGAACTGTCCTGATTTGGAGTAAAAGTCTGATTATCCATTGCACAAAAGCAGAAAAATTCCCATAGCTGTAAGATGTCATTAGCAGGCATATCCAGAACAGAAGCAAAGGTTTCTAAAAACAAGGTGGAACAATCACATGGACAATCTTCCTAAATTGCTCACTGATTCCTTGCCTCTGGTAATATTTAAATAAAAGATATAATCTAAATCAAACACAAGTTACTTCAGGGAAGTACACTGAGGACTTTCAGGACTTGGTTCTGCTAAAACTTTGGAGACTGTATGAACAACAACGTGGGTCTTCACCTAAAGCGCCTTCAGAAACTACTGAGGCTCACACCATGTCTGGACCTTGACATACACTCTTGTATGAACAAGGTGGATTGAACAAGTGTGGGCTGTACCAATTTTAGGATAACCTGTACCCAAAAGCCCTGGAATTTATCTTACTGCTACAAAGCAATTACTTCCCACTATTGCTTGGGCACACCAATTCTTAACTGGCACTGGAAAACATGACATGTTCAGGAGTCATCTATTCTTTTCCTATCATTTTGAATGAAGTCTTTGATTCAGTATCAACCACACAGGAAATGGCATAGGAGGCACAGTAACGTGTGTGACTTAGATGGAAAAGCATCTATGATGTTTCTTTGGCAGGGTCATGTGCTAGGAATGGAAGAGGCTTGCTATAAAACATCTATTTTAGCTTCAAATATACAGCATCAAATTCAGAGCTAGCATCACCACCAACTGGTTACTTGTCCTTTGTGTTGCCTTTGTAACCCACGTGGCATCAGGGTCATGGAAAGCTAAGGAGGTATTTTCAATCTTCTGCTACTCTAAACAGTGACCTTGTGCCAAGCCATGAGAGCAATGCTCTGACCCAGCTCTCCGCAGCACTGTGATTGTGTCCTGGAGCTAAGATCCATATAGGCACTTGCGTCAAATGGTGGTGGAATTAGTGCAGTTCAGGCACTTGACAGCGATCCCATCATGAAAGTTCACGTGTCAGGCACCACACCATATGGCTCTGCAGGGAAAGCACAGTATGCCTGGCCCTACAGGAAGGGAATTAAATGAGGCGTGCAGTTCAGGAACCACCACTGTTTGCTCCTGTTTGCCCACGGCTGCAACCCAGCGCCTGAACCTCTCCTCACCTGAGGACTGCAGAGCAGTTGCAGTGCCAGGCCACTCTGCTGTCCCCGGGCACTTGTATGGACCAAAGGGAGAAGTTAACACACCCAAAATCTTCTCCCACCTCTCAGATCTCAGTCTCTGCATGACATGAAGATGAGAAGGAAGACCTTTTCCCTTTCCAATGTTTCCAATTGCACTTGGGCCTCATTATAAGTGAGCATGGACTATTGATTCAGGCTGCAGACAGTAATCAGTCCTTTCCTGTCAATAGCTTTGTCATTGACATTTTAAAAATTACACACTTCTTCCTACCATAAAACACTGTCAAGACCATGTAGTGTCTGGAAGTTAAGATTTTAAAACCAAATACAAATACTGATTTCAAACACAAGGAATGCTTTCAGTTCTAAAAACAACACTAATGATAAAACAGTCCTGGAAACATTTCACTGCATGGAATTACCTTAGAATTTCTACAAGAAAAAAAAAGGCATTGAAATAGAAATAAATAATATTAGCTATATCCCAGTGGATGTAACATATTTTAAAATGTGTTTTTCAAAGGCTGAAGGAAAAAACCAAAAAGTTTCATCAGGGCTAACGGCTATCAGTCTAAACTGGAATTTTTGTATAGACTAAAATGATTTAACACCTGGGCAGATTCCCAGCTGGTAAGTACTGTCATAGCTGCAGAACACAACAAAGCACCTATAACAATTACATTAGCTGATTCTCTACTTGCCTCTACCAGCTGATGTCTTTCATTTCCCAGCCTTTAAAGAGCAGTGAGTAGAATACAAATTCTTCAGTCAGTTCTGCATTTGTAATCCTTCTTCCAGAATTAAGACTCAAAACCTGTGCATATGAATACATTAAACTTAATCCTTATGTTTTGCCCAGCAATTGTAATCAAGTCCAACATTTTTTTGCTCTGACTGTAAATGCTGTTAGAGTCTACTCTGTGCAGTGCAGTGTTACAAGGTTCTCAGTGTGGCTTTTAATATCCAGAAGAGAAAAATTCTAAATTCTTCACAATGATGTAGTTCTGTATCATATTGTTTTCTCTGTGAGGTGGCAGCCAAATGAGTGACATAAAAAAGGCACCTTAACTAGCAGAATCTGCTTCCTGTATGTTTTTGAGTCATATTCTCCAGCTCTACTGCCAAAACCAAGTTTTTATAACTGCTAGCGTTGTAGCCAGTACAGCTCAAAACGTAAATTGCAGCCTATTCTGGTAACATACAAACATTATAATCTAAGTCCGCCTTACAAAGTCACTGTCACTATCACTAGTGATAGCACAAGAACCAGAAAGCATGATAGGATTATCAGACTGCTTTATTAATTTTCAGAACCTTTACATGGGAAAAGAAATCACTTTCTGATTTGTGAATGTGGCTTAAGTAGTACCTGATAATACACAGAATATTTATGGACAACAAAGAAAGAGGAAACCCTTACAATCAGCTTTTTTCTATGGCCCAATTTCTAAGAAGAACATGAATACATTTTGAAATTAACTCATTTGTTTAAATGGGAGAAGCAGAATATAGCAACAATGAAATACAGAAGAAAGCACCTGCTATGCAGCTGGTCATTACCTGTGCAAGTTTTGCTACAGAGTAAAACCACATCTAATCACTGTTGTCATTTAATGGCAATAAAATAGCAAAATCAGCTACTGTTATTTTTGTGGTCTCAAGCACTTCTTCAGAAGTTCTTACTTCAAAATCCCTTTAGCAATCAAAAACATGACTCTAAAAGATACAGTTATCCCGCACAGCTCCCCTGCTCCCTGTGCCCTTTCCCCAGCCCCTTTAAATTAAATATGGACTTTATCAAGGGCAATAGCGCAATTCCTACTGTATCAACAGGCCCAGGAATTTCATCTGACTATCCACCATTGTACACTTGAGATTTTATCAGAGTGACTACTGCTTCCACGGAGCAGAAATGCAAGTATGTAAAACACAATGCAAAGTGTAATGCCTCTTCATGCCTGTGCACAGAACTTCCACAGATCAGGACAGGCACAGTCCTAGGTGCAAACAGCATTACGTATGCTGCTCACACTCTGCCAATCACTCCGGTGTGGGCAGCTCAGACTTCCCATGCTGGCTGGAGTGCCCACGGGTGCAGGGTGAGAGCACTAGCCTGGGTAACAACCCAAAGAAACCTCTGCCCATTTTTGCCCTTTTTTGGACTCTGTCGTAACTCAATTACATTTTTTACAAACACATTGTAAAGAACATATTCTACTGGCAACCAAAAAGAAAAAGATGAAGCAGCAGCCCTGTGGCAAAAGCAGAGTCAGGAGATCTGGATACTTTTCCTGGCTTTGCTTTAGACTTCATGACTGACCTTGACAAGTCAGATATAGACAAATCCCACTCCCTGCTCTGTGAAAAGGGCCCTGCCTGCTTCCCAGGGAGAGTGGCTCCACTATGAGTACGTATTGTCTGAGCACATATACACATGGATGTGCATGTACACACAGAAATACAAACATTTGCATAAGGGGTGAATCCTGAAATCCAAAATTCCTGTCATTAACACAGAGCAAGACATCAGCTTAATGAGAGAGTTCGGAAGGAAAATCTGCAGGTCAGGTATTGTGGTGCATTTTGTAGTCCTGATGATGATGTAAAAGGCATGCAACTTTATTGGGTGATGTTCAAAGGCCATCTTTCCTTGCTCACGTCTCTAAAAGCAAGGGAAATACCATCTACTTTGTAGGATGGATTTCAGGGCTAAGCTGGCAAATATTTATGAGAGCCATGAAGTTTGTCAGAGAAGCTCCACTTTAGACAGAAAAAATGTCTGGCTAGGCTGCCAGATCCAAGGATATGCCAAGTTTCTACAAATCCCACCAGACCCAGGATTTTTTTTGTCTACAGAGGTTTGTATTTTCTCCATTTAAAAAAAAACAGACAAAAAACCCAACAACAACAACAACAAAACACCTACTGGATACACAAAGCATGTTTTGATAGCCCAGGCTTCCACCCTCCTTCAACAAATTAGCCAAGCATCAAGTTGGTATGAAAACGCAGTGTTCTAACACTGCATGGGTGTCTTGATGGCACCAGGCGAGATCTGCCAACATCAGCCTCAGACCCCTGCCAGGTGTGAGCTCCCTTCTGTACCACACACCATCCTCTGGGCTGGGAAAGCCCAAGGAAAGGGAGGACATGCATTGGCAGATGGTCCAAGGACCGAACCCTGAACACAGATGACCCATTCCTGGACTACCCATGCCAGTGTCCCTTCCCCTGGCTGTGAGTGTGCAGTGAGGTCAGTCCCCTTCCCCAGCTAAGGGCTGGCTCTGCAGGGAGATCTGCCATTCCTCCACTCTCCAGCTCCATCTCCTCTTGTCCCACGGTGTTCCCCAACATCTGAGCTCCCTACCCCAGCTCACAATGCATCTCCTCCCATGCCAGGGGGGCCACAGCTCCCTGAGGGCCTCTTTATAGAATCACAGAATCACAGACTGTTAAGGGGTTGGAAGAACCAAGTCCCAACCCTCTGACATGAGCAGGGACACCTCCCACTAGACCACGTTACTCAAAGCCCCATCCAGCCTGGGCTTCAACACTTCCAGGGATGGGGCATCCACAGCTTCTCTGGGTAACCTGTTCTGGTGCCTCACCACCCTCACAGTTAAAAATTTCTTGCTAACATCTAATCTAATTTTCCCCTCTTTTAATCTGTACTCATTACTGTTTGTCCTATCAGTACAGTTCCTGATGGAGAGTCCCTCTCCAGCCTCCCAGTAGCCCCTCAGATACTGGAAGGTTGCTGAGTTCCCCACACCGCCTTCTCTTCCCCAGGCTGAACAGCCCTAACTTTCTAGATCTTTGTTGGGGAGATGCTCCAGTCCTCTTAACAACTACGAGGTCCCCTCTGGACTTGCTCCAACAGTTCCATGTCCTCCTTTTATTGGGGACACCAGAACTGTACGCAGTGCTACAGGTGGGGTCTCACAAAGGCGAACCGCACGGCAAGCTGTGCCGCCCGGGGGCTGCTCCGATCCCCAGAGGACGCGGGGCCGGCACGGAGGGCAGGGCCGGTCCCCAGGAGGGCAGGGGCCGATCCCCGGAGGACGCGGGGCCGATCCCCGGAGGACGCGGGGCCGGCACGGAGGGCAGGGCGGGTCCCCAGGAGGGCAGGGGCCGATCCCCGGAGGACGCGGGGCCG